>PVIC010023051.1:0-27158 GCA_004025085.1 Thryonomys swinderianus | reverse complement strand
ATTTCTATAGGAAACTTGGTGTGGGAATGTGATGAGGGGAAGGAATAAATATGATACAGAAAGAAAATAAAAGAGCATGTATAAAGGGGGGAGGAGGGGGGAGTGGGTAGGGATATGGGTTAAAAATGAGAATTAACTTGTGGCATATACTGGTACAAATTTCCCAATGTTATATGTGATTTTGAGATGTATATAAATTGTACCAATAAAGAATTCAATAAAAAAAAAAAAGCTGTCCTCTGAGCCAAAGCAACAAGACTGTTTCCCATTCTTTATCTGGTAGCAGGCTGCCATCTCAAGGGCACTGTAGACATTTCACAGGCTCTGCCTTCCGGAAGTGGCTACTGAGACCTAATTACGAACAGCATCAGCCCAAATGAGCACTTGTCTTCCGCAGGCTGTGGCCATGCACATGAATTATGAAATATTAAAAGTAACACAGTTCACGTTGTATTTCCAATATGACCTGATTGAACTATTATCTTATGGCCTGAACGGAGTCAAAGAACAAACCATACGATGCTGAATGAAATGATGTTTTCTAATAATTTATTAATTTAAAATAGACAGCTTGTTAATTTCACATGTTGCTCAATACACAAACCTAGTATGTGGGCAAACATAGCAAACATCTGAGAAGATATAAGGAGAGACACCCATTTAAATTTCAAGGCAGAGGCTGGGGATTTAGCCCAGTGGTAATGCAACTATGTTGTAAGCACAAGGGCCTGAGTTCAATTCCTGGTACTGCCAAAAATAAATTTCAAGGCAGAGAAAACATTTCCAACCTTCCATTGCAGTCAGGTTACAATCATGTGACTTGAATGAGTTCTAGCCAATGGAAAAATGAAGTGAAAATTATGCATTTCCAAGCAAATCTTTAAAAAAAAATCTCTCAACATAAAACTAAATCTTCATGATCTTGGATTTAACAGTGGATTCTTACAAATGACACCAAAACTACCAGAAACCAAATTAAGAATAAACTGGATTTCATCATGATTCATGCACCAAGGTACATTATACAGAAAGTGAAAAGCAAACAAAAAATATTCATTAAGACTGGCATGGTGGTGCATGAGTATAATCCCAGTACTTGGGAGGCTGAGGCAGGAGAGTTGCCATGAGTTCTAAGCCAGCCTGGGATACATAAAATCAAGGCCACCCTGAACTGTATAGTAAGACCCTGTCTCCCAAAAACCAAAAATAAAAAACAGAAAGTGAAAAGAAAGTTATAATGTAGGTAAAAATATCTGCAAACAAGACATAAGGGATATATATATATATATATATATATATGTGTGTGTGTGTGTGTGTGTGTGTATGCATTTTCTTTACATGTTTCTTTGCTAGTAACTTATTGAAGAATTTGTATCATTCGAAACCCAACTAGGAATTTGTGAATATATTAAGTACTCAAAGTCCAAAAAATTATCAAAGGACTTGAATAGATAATGCCAAAGAACCTGTACAAGTGGCCAATAAACACATCAAAAGATACACAACATCACTATCTTTAGGGAAATGCAAACCAAAACCACAAGATATTACTTGTATCTATTGAAATGACTAAGAAAAACTAGCAAAGGTTAGCGAGGATGCACAGGAAGTTGGAGCCCGTGGACAGCACTGTGGGACTGTGCCATGGTGCAACACTGGGAAAGCTTGGTGGTTCTTCAAAGAGCCAGACAGAATTGCCCTGCAACACATAAGTCAGCTCCTGGGTATGTACCCAAAGTATCCAGAAGCACAGACTCAAAGACATCACTGTAAGTCCATCATCATGGCAGGACCATTCACAATAGCCAAAAGGTAGAACCATCCCAAGTGGCCATCAGAATGAGTAAACTATGTAATTTGAACATATGATGGAACAGTATTTAGGTCCCCTGCCCAAAAGGAATGAGATTCAGTTACATCCTACAATACAGATGAAGCTTGAAAACATAACACTATGTGAAAGACGCCAGACAATGACAAATACTACTTGATCTCACTTACATGGCATATCTAAAATAGGCAGGCTCTGAACAGAACTGAAAAAATCATGATACTCACATTGATTACAATAACTCTGTTCAGAGCCTATATACTGTTTGCTTTGTGAACATGTTTATTTTATATAACCTGTATTGTTACATTATATTGAAATATGAGCTTGATCGGTATAAGGAAAGTATTATCAAGCACATTTTTTGCTACCATGAGTGTTAAATTAATTAATATTTTTTTGAGGCTGTGTCTTGCTTTATAGTTCAGGCTGGCCCTGAACTCACTATGTAGCAAGCAATTCTTCTGCCTCTGCCTCCTAAGTGCTGGGATTACAGGCATGCCTAGCACTGTGGTACGTGGTATGTGGTACTGATTGCTGGTGGGCATGAGTTACCATGCGCAGTACTGTTGTATGTGGTTACTGGGGATCAAACTCAGGACCTTGCACTTCCTAGGCAGGCACCAAAACCACTGAAATCTCCAGCCCTGTTAAATTTATTTTTAAGTTTAGAGTTTACACTTTTAAAAAAATCTTTAAACTGACTTTTGTTACATGATCACAAAGTTGTAGCTGGAAGGAATGGAAAAATTAGTTTTGAGTATGTTTGGATAGAAACAAGAGACTAGGACTTAATTTTTATTGTTTTCTCCTCACTGAAGTATGTTATTAATGCTTTATAGAATAAAAAAGAAAATAGAGTATAAATCACCAGGGCTAGGGAATGAAGAAATGGGAAATTTACTGCTTAATGGGTACAAAGTTTGTTTGGGCTGATAGAAATTTAGAAATGGATAGTGGCAGTGGTTACACAACATCATAAATGTAATTAATGCCACCGGTTGTGCACTTAAAATGTTTTATTTTTTTCATTTTTCTTTGCTTTCTTGGCACATTTTATTTTATTATTATTATTATTAGTAGTAGTAGTAGTAGTAGTAGTAGTAGTAGTAGTAATAGTAGTACCAGGAATCAAACTCAGGACCTTGTGCTTGTGAGGCAGGCATGTTGACACTGAGCTAAATCCCCAGCCTGTAGGGTACATTTCAGGTATACATGATGATAATATTCACTATAGGGAATTTGTACCTGTACATGTTACATGTTGCTTCTTTTTTCCCCAGTCTTCTCCCCTCTCTTCATTATCCCTCTCCTTCTTACAAAAGCGTTGTTTCCACTTTTTCCTTCTATTCTCTCTTCCTTGTCCTCTCTTTTATCCCCTCTCATTTCCCCTCTCATCTGAACATTTTCTTCCCATTTCCTAATATCTTTTATACATTTTTGTCTTTATTTATATTTTCTCATAGCAGAAAGACAATCCAATATTTAAACATGTGTGTCTCATTTATTTTGCTTAACAGTGCAGTCTCAAGGTACACTCATTTAGCTAGGAATATCTCAAGCTTATCCTTCTTTATAGCAGAGTAGTACTCCACTGTGTTTTTTTTAAACCTTTTTGTCCATTCATCAGTTGATGGACATTTGGACTGTTTCCAAGATTTAGCTATAAACATGAGTGTGCTTATATCACTGTGGTATGATGTTTTTAGTTATTTCAGAAAGATACCAAGAAGGGGAAAAGCGGGTCAAATGAAACCTCTAGTTTTAGTTTTTTGAGGAATGTCCACACTGATTTCCAGAGTGGGTGTACGAGTCTACACTCCCACAAATACTACAGAAAGGTTCTTTTTACACAGAAGCTCCATTTGTATTTGTTATTGGTTGATTTCCAGATAACAGCCATTCTTTCTAGACTGAGATAGAATCTGAGTGTTGTTTAAATCTGCAGCTCTTGATTGACCAGTGATGCTAAACATTTTTTCCTATATTTATCTGCCGTTTGTACTTAATATTAGCAGTGTCTATCATTTCAGATCTTCATTTTTTGATTGAATCTTTAAATATGAGGGTTTGGGGGTTTTAGTTCTTTATATATTCTAGATATTTGTCCTTTGTCTGAGGAACAGCTGGGAAAATTTTTTCCTAGTCTATGACTTATCTCTTTGCTTTGCTGGTGGTTTCATTTACTGTGCAAAAGCTTTTTAATGAGGTCCCAGTTGTTGATTTTGATATTCTCTGTGCAGTCAGGCTTTTGTTGAAGTTCTTGCCTACACCAAAATATTCAAGAGTTTTACCTATTCTATCTTCCAAAACATTTAGTGTTTCTGTTTTAATATTTAGATTTTTGATCCATTTGAGTTTTTTGCCTCCTTTATTGAGTTTACTGGCACATTTTGGGTATATATTATGACCACATTCAACATTGAGAATTTGTACCTGTACATGATGTATCTTTCTTTAGTGCACTGTGAGAGATGCGGGTTTAGTTTTAATCTTCACCATGTGGAAACCCACTTTTTCCAGCACCATTTTTTAAACTGAATTCTTTATTGGTACATTTTATATACAGCTCACAATGACACTCAACACTGGGGAATATGTACCAGTATATGACACAAGTTAATTCTCATTTTTAACCCATATCCCTACCCACCCACAACCCCTCACCACTTATATACATGCTATTTTTCTTTCCAAATCATACTTATTTTTTCCCCTCATTACATTCCTCTACCACATTCCCTTTGAATATTTCCTATTTTACAAACTCTATTGTACATTCTAGAACTCATTTACATCTACAGGTTCTCATACCAGAGAAAAGATACGGTATTTACATATCTGTGATCTATTTATTTCACTTATTAGTGTGTCCTCAAGGTGTATCCATTTTCACATAAATATCAGATGAAATAAATGAAACTTGTCATTCTTTATGGCAGAATAATACTTCATTTTACAGAAAAACCACATCTTCTTTATCCACTCTCCAGTCGATAGGCATCTAGGTTGTTTCCAAGATTGAGCTATCACAAACTGAGTTGTTATGAACACAGGATGTACATTTATTAAACACCATGTATTAAGCATATGCCTTTACAATGTGATTAATTCCTCTGAATATATTCCTAGCAGAGAAATAGTAGGGTCAAATGGGATCTCTAATCCTAGTTTTCTGAGGAATCTCCACCCTGATCTCCACAATGGTTGTACTAGTCTACAATCCCACCAACAGTGGGATTTCTCCCCACAGCCTCACCAGCATTTATTGTTGGTTGATTTTGCAATAGCAGCCATTCTTTGTAGAGTGAGATGAAATATCAGTGTTGTTTTCATCTGCATCTCTCGAACGACCAGTGATGTTGAATATTTCTTCATATGCTTCTTGTCCAGCACCATTTATTAAAAAGGGTATTTTTCTTCCAGTGAAGATGTTTGACTTCTTTGCCAAAGATAAGGTAGCTGAGTGTCCCTTACAGTATTTCTGCATCTTCTAATCTCTTCCACTGTTCCTTGGATCTATTTTTTTTTATACTACATTGGCTCTGTAGTACAATTTAAAGTCAGGGACCGTGGTGCCCCACCCCAAGGGCTTCCCTTTGTAACTCAGAATGCCTTTGTTATTTTGTATCTCTTCTGGCTCCAACTGAATTTTGGAATTGTTTTCTTTAATTCTATGAGATATGCTATTGCTATTTTGATCAGGATTGTATCAAATCTGTATAACAATTTTGGATGTATGTCTATTTCCACTATGTTTTTCTTCCTACCCAAGACCAAAGGATATTTCTCCATTTTTTTTTTTTTTGAGACAGGGTCTCACTTTGTAGTTCAGGCTGGTCCTCAGCTCACTATGTAACCCAGGCAAGCCTTGAACTCAGCAATCCTCCTGCCTCTGCCTCCTGAGTACTGGGCTTACAGGCATGAGCCACCACGCCCGGCTTATTTTTTTTCTTTTTTTGGGACAGGGTCTCATTTTGTAGTTCAAGTTGGTCCTGAGCTCACTATGCAGCCCAGGCAAGCCTCGAACTCAGCAATCTTCCTGCCTCTGCCTCCTGAGTGCCGGGATTACAGGCAGAGCCACCATGCCCAGCACTGTGGTATGTGGTACTGATCACTGGTGGGCGTGAGTCACCACACCTGGTATTGTTGTATGTGGTTACCGGGGATTGAACCAGGGACCTTGTGCTTGCTAGGCAGGTGCCAGAACCACTGAGCTAAATCTCAGGCCATCCCTTTTCTGATATGATCTTCTATATCTTTCTTTCATTGTAGTGTAATTTTCAATACAAGTCTGTTATTTCTTTCATTGGATTGATTGCTAGGTATTTCATTTCTTCAGGTGCTATTGTGAATAGTGTTATTTCCCTAACTTCTCCCTCAGTGAGTTTATTATCTATGTACAGAAAGCCCATTGGATTTTTTTTTTTGTTTTGTTTTTTTGAGACAGGGTCTTACTTAGTAGTTCAGGCTGGCCCTGAGTTCACTATGTAGCCCAGGCAAGCCTGGAACTCAGCAATCCTCATGCTTCTGCCACCTGAGTCTGGGGTTACAGGCATGAGCCACCACGCCTGGCACTGTGGTATGTGGTATTGATGGCTGGTGGGCGTGAGTTACCATGCCCAGCATTGTATGTGGTTACTGGGATCGAACTCAGGGCCTTGCACTTGCAAGGCAGGCGCTGGAACCACTGAGCTAAATCTCCAGCCAGGCTATTGATTTTTGAGTGTTGACTTTGTATTCAGCTACACTAGTGAATTTGGTTATTAAATCTAGAAGTCTTGCCAGGCATAGTGGTACACTCCTGTTTTCACAGCACTTGGGAGGCTGAGGCGAGAGGATTGCTGTGAGTTCCAGACCAGCCTGAACTAATAGCAAGACCCTGTCTCAAAAATCTAGAAATTTTGAAAGAGTTTTTGGGTTCTTCGCTATAGAGTATCATATGTCATGTGTAAATCCAATATACATTCATGATAAAAACTGTACAAAATATTGGAATAGATGACCTTTATCTCAGTTTGATAAAAGTCAGCTATGACAAACCAACAGCCAACATCACACTAAGTGGATAAAAACTTAAAGCTTTCCTTCTAAAATCAGGAACAAGACAAGAATGTTCACTATCACCACTCTTATTCAGTATGGTTCTAGAAACATTACCCTGAGCAATTAGATAAGAGAAATAAATAAAAAGAACAAGGATAGAAACAGAAGAAATGTGGAGGGAGCCAAGAGCATACGACTCACAGACTGAGCCTCAGACTCTGGAAAGCCAGGTCACTCCAGGCGCAGGTGGATGAAGGCCAGTGAGCTCCTGGACCACCGGCGCCTGAGGGCGACATGATGTAGTCTTTGTCCTTGGCTACTCTGCTAGTTTCTGTTCCCTAGATAGCTAGGTCTGTAGGCTGTCCCGGTTTCACATGTCCTTGAGGCTAAGATATTTTCTCAAGCTTGTGGAGCTGTCTCCTCCTGATAGAAGGGTTAACTGTAACTTTAGTCACATACAAGGGGGTTTCTCCCACACACACATTTGTCTCATTGTCCTCACGACTCTGTTTCACTGCTGTAAAAATCTGTTTCCAGCCCAATAATGTTGCCATTAGCTAACCAAGGTATTGGTCAATCTCATTGTATCCCCAGCTTCCCTCCTCTCAGAAGGAGACTCTCACAAAGAAATTCAACTAAAATGGTTTTATAAATACATATGATACATATATAAGTTTACCACTCTTAAAAACAGAAGAGGAGCTGGGTATGATGACTCACACCTGTAATCCTAGCACTCAGAAGGCAGAGACAGGAGGACTGTGGAGTTGGAGGTTTGCCTGGGCTACATAGTGAGCTCAAGGCCAGCCTGAACTACAAAGAGAGACCCTGTCTCAAAAAAAAAAAAAAAGCCCAGAAGAGCCAAGTACGGTGGTGCACATCTATAATCCCAGCCCTCTGCAAAGATAAGACATGAGGATCACAAATTCAAGACCAATCTGGGCAACTTAGCAAAATAAAAAGGACTGGATTCAAACTCTTCTCCCCTGAGAAAGACTCTCATCTTGAATTTAAATTTGAAGTAGCAGTATGGATTCATGTTGTACATACCTTTACATTTTATGTTTGCATTTACTTGCTCTGTTTACTGAAAAGTCCAAAAAACAAAAATCAACACAATAGCAGTAAACAGTGAATTCTGGCACCTGAACTGTTGCTAAATACCAATTCCCAAAAAGGACCGAGAACCTGAAATAAACGGCCACCTTGAAAACCGGGCTAAGTGGATGGAATGAACCCCAGAGATCTTGTAGAAAGCAAAAGACCTTTCAAAGACCAAATGAGTTCAGGAAGCCACCTGTCAACCTCCCATTCACCAAAGATGGGAAAATGTGAGCAACAGTGTATGACTGCAATAGTTTGAAATACATGCCATATGTTTATTCATGTGAGTTCATAATATTTTTAAACCCCTTTGTTACATTTAGAGTATGAGATATCAACTCATTTATCTTGAAAACTGGCAAATCCAGAAACAGAGTCAAGCGTTTCTATTCTGCCTGTCATGAGGTTTCCAAAAACAAAATGTCAGCAAGTGAAATTTCCCTTTATAGAATTGTTCCAGCTTTAATAAAAAGATAAGAAAAGGACAAACAAAATAACTGGGTCCATGGTGGCACCAACTCCCCAGAGAGGGCACCTAAGAAGAAACATAAGCAGAGAGGGAAGGCAAGAGTTCTGTTAAGAGCTGTGCTAGGCAGCACCATCACTGAGCAGAAAGACAACAAAGACCTAGAGAGGATGAACAACGAGCCTTCCGTATTGTTACGTTGGGTTTAGGTTCTCTTTTCTTTTTCTTTTGAGACAGGGTCACGCTCTGTAGTTCAGGCTGGCCTTGAGCTCACTATGTAGCCCAAGTAAGCCTCAAACTCAGCAGTCCTCCTGCCTCTGCCTCCGGGGTACTAGGTTTACAGACATGAGCCACATCGCCCAGCTAGGTCCTGTTTTCTAAGGCATGGTTGTCATTCTTCTAACCTAACCAGAGGCTCCCAACAATAATGTTGAAGATAAACAGGGCTCTGTGGAAGTTGAGATTTCCCAGGGTAACACTAGCACAGGAGGGAGGGCAGTGTGGCAAGTGTTTGGGCAAAGGGGGGTCTACAGATGAACAGGGAGCCAGGGCACCTGGGGAAGGCCAAACTGAGAGGGACTCAATCAGTGAAAGATGAATTGGTTGCCCAGACCTGAGCACCTGAAGGCTCAGTAGACAAAGGCCTCCTTAGATTGGCTGTTTAAAGTCACATTTAATGGTGCATGCAAGAGCATGCTACATACCTCAAGCTTCTGTAACCCATTTCTGGATCAAACTTTTCTCATTCCAACCAAGGTTGATCTCAGCCTGGCTGAGATAGGGTCATTTTTGAGTATAAAACCTGCTAGACAAAGAGTCCCTTTGGTAGCCCTTTTGGAGCCCCCTCCCAAGTTCATTTGCCTGGGAGCTTTCTGCTTCCATTTTACAAGAAATACTGCTTTTTGTTTTTGCTCTCTCCTTGGTTGTGTGTGGCATCTTCTCGCTGTGTCCTCATATGGCTGTGCTTCTGTGTATGTCTACATCCTAATCTCCCCATCTCATCATCACACCAGCCAGATTGGATTGAGCCCCACTCAGTTGGCCTAATTTTACTTTAACTATCTCTTTACAGCCTCTGTCTTCAAAAGCAGTCATGTTCTGAAACACTGGGGACTGGAGCCTCTGAAGCTGGGGACACACATCTCAGTCCACCACACAAGGACATACTTCCTCTGAGGGAGTGGGACACCGAGCAGGCTTTGCACCACCAGCCTGGAGTGCAGAAGAGCAGGCTGGGCTGGGAATGCTACAGAGTCCAAGAAAGCTTCCTGAAATGCACTTGGCCATGGGAAACCCCCGAATCCTCACAAATGAAGACAGCCTGACATCCAGATCCTTTCTTATTCTTTTCTGGTTGTGGTGGGAATTGAATCCAGGGTCTTCACATATTCCTAGCCTCTTCTTTCCCTTTTACAGCAGCATCTTGATACATGAATTTAATTCTTTCCATGGCCCATGATTCCATGATCCATGATTCCAAACCAAACTGGACAATAACTGAATCAAATGTTCCCTAAAGTCAACATTGAGCCTAACCTTTGAATTTGATTCAGTTCTTGTCCAGAATCATAGAAAAAATTAATTTCCTGAACCAAAATACCACCATATTTTTTAGACAGGGTCTTTCTTAGTGTCTGTGCTGCCTAGGCTGGGCTCAAATTTGTGATTCTTCTGCTTCAGCCTATTGAAGTGCTGAGATTACAGGCAGGCACTACCATCCCTGGATCAGATACCTTTTCTCAATATGTTCTCCAGTGAAGAATGAGGGCTCATTCTAGAAACATCCAATTCTCCACAGAGAAAGACAAACCTAGACTATCATACAGCCCCAAAAGAAAGGAAGAATCCAAGGAGAAAGTCCTTAAAAAGACTCAGGAACCAATGTGAAAAGGTGTTTTCTCATTACAGTTGGAATAAATTGTGCAACTCGATCATAAAGGCAGCATAGACAAGGACTCCCAGAGCCCACACAGCCAAGAAAAAGTACCCAGTGGAGAAGGATGAGCTCTTCTTGGTGGAGGAGAACTAACCATGTGCAGAAAGAATGATGGTGCTGGGAAATCACCCAGAGAGTTCCTATCTTGTGCCTGACTGTTTCAGGCAAGAATCATCAACAGATGCTAAATTAGGGACCAAAGTATGATGAGAGGCAGAATATTTGAATAATCTTCAGGTGTCATCTCATAAAATTCTTATTCTAAGACTACAATGCTAAATGAAATCAGTCAGACATGGAAAGTTAAATTTCACATGGTTTCTCTCACATGAGAGCTCAAAATATAAATAAAAAGTAGAATAAAAGAGCTATGTTAAGAAGTTTCCTTGGGCCAGAGGGTTAGCTCAGTGGTTCCAGCGCCTGCCTTGCAAGCGCAAGGTCCTGAGTTCGATCCCTGGTAACCACGTACAATGCTGGGCGTGGAGACTCACGCCCATCAGCCATCAATACCACATACCACAGTGCTGGGTGTGGTGGCTCACGCCTGTAATCCCAGGGGAGGCAGAGACAGGAGGATTGCTGAGTTCGAGGCTTGTCTGGGCTATGTAGTGAGCTCAGAGCTAGCCTGAAAAGAAGTTTCCTCATATTGGCCATGTAGCCATCACCAGCAGCAGGACAAAGTGCTGCAGTATGCCTCTGACCAATGAGACCCTTCTGTTGTGCTCCTGCCAAAAAATATAGCAGTTACAGCTGGGTC
Source organism: Thryonomys swinderianus (assembly GCA_004025085.1). Classification (NCBI taxonomy): domain Eukaryota; kingdom Metazoa; phylum Chordata; class Mammalia; order Rodentia; family Thryonomyidae; genus Thryonomys; species Thryonomys swinderianus. The sequence continues at coordinate 16,018 of PVIC010023051.1, read as the reverse complement.
TGCAGGAGCATCAGAGAAGCCCTTTTTGAGGAATGTGCACATTATAACTGAACATTATCATCCCATGAATCAAAGCCATGAAAGATTACAAGACTGAGAAGCCATCCCAGACCAAGAGAAGATCAAAGCAGTAGGACATCCAAACATGACATGGGGTCCTAGATATGAGAAAGGACATTACCAGGACACTTACACCACAGGGTGCCTGTTCCTCCAGGCTGAGACTCAATGACACTTAATGTCCAAACCCCACCTAACCCCATTCCCCACTGACATACTGAGACTCAAGTCCACTTTGTTTCCCCATTCTAAATCTCCTCTCTGAAAGAAGACTGCGTGAGCCCAGCTACAAGAGCAACCTAACACACTCCTCAACCCAGGGCACACACACAGAGACACAAGTCAGCTCCTTCCTCAAGCTAGAGATTTCAGCTCACTGAGGTGCTCCAAATGGAGGTTCTGTGTTCATGAAGGTTTTGATTTAGGGGGCTGAGAAGGAGCTCAGTGGTAGAGCCTTTACTTAGCATGGGCAAGGCCGTGGTTCAGCCCCCAGTGACACACACACACATACACACACACATACAGACACCAGACTAATTCAAATACTCAACTGTATTTAGAAATCATGTATATATATTATATATCTATGCATAAATATGCTTATAATATAATTTGAAAGACACACACTAAAATGTTATGTTTAGGTAGTAGCAGGGTCATGGGTGATTTTTTTTAAATGTCCTATATGGTCCAATTTTACTAGAGTAAATGTACAACACATAAAATCAAGAAAGACATGAAATAAAAATATGTATAATTCTAATTTTAATGAAAGTCATGTTGGCCTTAAAATTTTTATTTGAAGGAAAACACTGGCCATGACATTTTGTTCATTTCATGAAAGTTCAATAAAGAGTAATGATCACAAAAATGTAGCAATGTCAGGCATCTGAAATGAACAGACACTTCTCAGAGGCAGAAGTCAAAGCAGCTAAGAAACATATGAAGAAATGTTCAACATCACTGGTCATTCGAGAGATGCAAATGAAAACAACACTGAGATTTCATCTCACTCCACAAAGAATGGCCACTATTACAAAATCAACCAACAATAAATGCTGGCGAGGCTGTGGGGAGAAAGGAACCCTACTCCATTGTTGGTGGGATTGTAGACTTGTGCAACCATTGTGGAGATCTGTGTGGAGATTTCTTAGAAAACTAGGACTAGGGATCCCATTTGACCCTGCTATCCCCCTGCTAGGAATGTACCCAAAAGAATTTTTAAAATCACATTGGAAAGACAGATGTACACCGTTGTTCATAGCAGCTCAGTTTGTGATAGCTCAGTCTTGGAAACAACCCAAATGCCCATCAACTGGAGAGTGGATAAAGAAGATGCGGGTTTTTTCCTAAAATGGAGTACTACTCTGCCATAAAGAATGATAAGATTGATTCATTTACATGCAAATGGATACACCTGGAGGACACGCTAATGAGTGAAATCAATAGATCACAGATAGGCAAATACTGGATCTTCTCATTGATATGAGCACCTGTAGATGCAAATGAACTCTAGAAAGTATGATGGTCTTTGTAGAATGGGAAATTTCCAAGGGAAATTTGGTGTGGGGATGTAATGAGAGGAAGGAATAAATATGATTCTGAAAGAAAATAAAAGAGCACGTATATGGGGGTGGGGAGGTGTGGATGGGTGGGGATATGGGTAAAAATGAGAATTGACTTTTGTCATATATTGGTACAAATTCTTCAATGTTACATGTGATTGTGAGATGTATGTAAATTGTACCAATAAAGAATTCAATTAAAAAAATGTGGCAATGTCCAAATGTCTGCATGGCTAGTGGCAAAAACTGGTATTTTTCCAAAATATTTTTGAAAACTAGGCCAGGGTTTTGGTGGAAAGAAAAAAACATTGATCTTTTAGAGGACTCTAATTCTAAACAAAGGCTTTGATCAGAAATATCCTAAGTTGAAATATCTTGTCAAAAATGCGTTTAATATACAACTGACCAAACATCACAGCTTGCCCTCCTCTATCTGAAACATGCTCAGAATACTCACATTACCCTAAAGTTGGACAAAATCATCCCACACAAAGCTGATTTTATTATAAAGTTCCTAATATCCATTTAATTTTTTAAAATGTGTTAACTTTCCAGCACTACAACAAATGCCTGAAAAAAAATAAATGATCTTCTAAGGAGAAAAAGTCACTCTGTCTTATAGTTTTAAAGGTTTTGATATATGATCCATCAGCCCCAGGATTTGGTGGCTATAGTGGAATGGGCCAATAATAGTCCAGGTTCTTGTGAACAATAAGGAAAGAATTATCACATTCACCCAATAGTAAACAGTAAGCAACTACATTTATTGGAAATCACAGGAAGTTTTGCTCAGGGTGAGTCTATGCCAACAAAAGGCATAGCACAGATCAAAAAAGGTTCTGGGCTGACAGAGAAGCACTGCACACATGTCACAAGCACACAAAAATAGCAACAGTGACAAAAAGGATCGAATAAATTAGGCTTTCAGAATTTAAAAGTCAGGCACCACTGCTTTGGATGCCTCCTATTAAGTTTCACAGTGTGATTGACAGGCATGATTGACAGGGTGCTGAGTCAACTTAGGGGTTCTCAACACACATACCTGTCCCAGAATTCACTGTGATCTTAATTATACTTATGAGATCTGTTGCATATTTATGAACCCTCAATGACGTGCAAATAGGCTAATGGTGATTGAAAGGTCAGGCTAAGAAATACAACATCTTGTGCTCTCACCTGGAGCACAGGCAATCTCTTAAACTTGTATTATTTTATTCTCCACCTCTCTGAGGATAATGAAAGCAGGTACCAGGGGGTAACATTCTAGAATTAAATGGAGGGAGAGGAGTGACTTGCTCAGCTTCATGGTCTCCAACTGTACTAATGGCACATATGGCCAGAATGTGCAGAGGAACAAAACTCACCTGGTGGCTGAAAGATGAAAGGAAGAGGAAGTAGCCAAGGCCTCACCCCCAATGACTTGAAGACTTCTCATCAGGCTCCACTTCCCAACGATTCCACTATCTCCAGGGGCACCATACTAGGGACCAACTTGAACGCATGGGTCTTTGGGAGGTGTTCCAGGTACAAATTACAGCAAATGTCTTACTGAAAGAGAAAACCAGAATCATTGCATGAGAATGGGAAGCACAGATAGGAGTGTCATAGAAGTAGCAGGATGTGAAAACCTAACCATCGCTAGCAATGCAGTACACGGAAGGCCACCACTGGCTTTACCTCACTATTTCCTGGCTGGCTAGGAGCTGCTCTTTTCTGATATCTCCAGCATCACAAGAAAAGGTCTTGCCATACAGTGCCAATCTGGGAAAAGTTCAACATTCAAAATACCAAGTATGAACCAGGGATATAGCTCAGTGGTTCTGGCATCTGAATGGCAAGCTCAAGATCTCTAGTTCAATCCCCAGTATCACATACCACTGTACTGGGCATGGTGGCTTATGCCTATCATGTCAGCACTCGGGAGGCAGAGGCAGGAGGACTGCTGCAAGTTCAAGGCTAGCCTGGGCTCCAGAGTGTCAGGGCCAGTCTGAACTACAAACTGAGACTCCAGTGTTCAGGGCCAGTCTGAACTACAAACTGAGACCCTGTCTCAAAAAGAAACAAAATATGAAGTACGATTTCTATTGAATGCAAATCATTTTTATGTTATCATAAAAACAAAAGTCAAATCATCATAAATCAAGGATCATGTGTATTAGCATGAACAGTAGTTAGCTTTTTTTTTTTTTTCTGGTGGTACCAGGGATCAAACTGAGGGCCTTGCACTTGCCAGGCAGGTGTGATGCCACTGAGCTAAATCCCAGACAGTAATTACCTTCTTAATATACACATTTATGTGTTCTGGGAGAAAAGACTTTTGCTTTGCAATCAATTTAAAAAGAAACACTGGCCAGGGCTGGAGATTTAGCTCAGTGTTTCCGGCGCCTGCCTCACAAGCGCAAGGTCCTGAGTTCCATCCCTGATAATCACATATAATGCTGGGCGTGATGACTCACACCCACCAGCAATCAATACCACATACCACCGGGCATGGTGGCTCATGCCTGTAATCCCAGCACTCGGGAGGCAGAGACAGGAGGATGGCTGAGTTCCAGGCTTGCCTGGGCTACATAGTGAGCTCAGGGCCAGCCTGAACTACAAAGTGAGACCCTGTCTCAAAAAAAAAAAAAAAAAAGAAAAAAGAAAGAAACACTGGCTGGAAAAGTATCTCAGTAGTAGAGCACATGTGTGAGGTATTAGGTTCAATCTCCATTATACACACACACACACACAACTCCGCTTGAAAATAAAATGAAAAATAGACCACATGAAAACCTCAGTGATAAACTGACTTAATAGTGATAAAATGGCTTAATGATTTCATTTTACATTCTCCTAGGAGAATTGAAAATGTATAAATATCCACAATGAGCTCACTCCTCCCACCCAGAAATTCTTAGATCACTGTGTGCAACTTCAAGAAATTCATAGAAACAGGTTCCAGAACCCAGAGAGACTATTGCTTAAATGACCTCTTCTGTGTCCACAGCATATTCCCAGGGTATGCTTCTGTCCCAGCAAGTAGGTACTCTGGATCTAAAGGCAAGACCTGGCTCAGTGACATGCCCTATTTCCTCTTTCTTCTTGTCCTCATTCTTTCCCCGGTTCTCTCTCTTCCCAGTATCTAAACATCTCTCTCTACTACTACCTACACAGACACAGGAAGTAGAACATTGTCAAGAAATTTTATAATCATATGGAAAAATTACCTGAATTACTCCAATAGTGGAGACATTGGTGTGTTTCTTAGGCTTAAAAAAATCCCTGCTTCACTTGTGGAGATCCACAGACTTTGGGCTACTCTCTCTTCAAGGCTTAGAACTACCATTTTCAAATTTTACTTTGCCCAGTGCCTCACCAAAGTTAGGTGCAAAATGCATTTGAAAATGCATTTGAGGACAATACATTTTCCCAAGTACAGTGGCTCCCAAAGTATGGTCCAGAGAGACCTGAAAATCCCCAAGATCCTTTCAAGAAAAGGTGAAGTGAAATTAAAATAATTTTCATAGCTATGTTATACACACCTCAAATCTTAGCACCCTGGGAGGGAAAGCAGGAGGATTGCAAGTTCAAGCCCAGCCTGGGCAACTTAGCACCTTAGCAGGATCCTAGGGCTGAAGACATGCTCAGCACAAAGGCCTTGATTCAATTTACAGTCCCGGGAGGAGGGACAACTTTTCTATGTCAACACTAAGATGTTATTTCCTTCTTCCCTTGTCTTCTTGTAAATCTGTGATGAAATTTTCCAGAGACTAAACGATGAGTGATTTCACAAGAGACTAAGCACAGAACCGGATACAAGAATCCAGTTTCCCCTATTAAAGCAAGTACTAAAGATACTCTGAGGAATGTAAAGTAGTGTCATTGCTCCTACTCACCACTTTTGATTTTGAAAAATATTTTTATAAAAATATACCAGTTATCCAGGCTTGGTGGCTCAAGCCTGTAATTCCAGCAGGACCAGCCTGAACTACAAAGTGAGACCCTGTCTCCAAAATAAAAAAATTAAAAAAAAATATGTATAGAGAGAGAGAAAGAGAGAAATATAGAAATATATATTTATAAAAATATATATTTTAAATATATATATATATGCTATTTATTTCCACACTTAATGGTTTGTTATTCTTACTTTTAAGTAAATGAAAAGGTTAATATTCTTAGGTTTATTTCTTTTTTTTTTTTTTTTTTTTTTGAGACAGGGTCTCACTTTGTAGTTCAGACTGGCCCTGAGCTCACTATGTAGCCTAGGCAAGCCTTGAATTCAGCAATCCTCCTGCCTCTGCCTCCCGAGTGCTGGGATTACAGGCATGAGCCACCAAGTAATTTCTGAAATGATAACTACCAATAGCTAAAATCAACATAAAGAGAAGTTCTTTGGGATCTTTAATTATTTTTAAGAATATAAAAGAGGCCAAAGACCAAAAATTTTGAGTACAGCTATCCTAGGATAATTGAAATAAACATTTTAAAGGGTCTCACTTTATTTTGGCCTGATAAAATCTGTCTGTGGCCAGGCATGGTGGCTGTGTAAGTATCTGCCTGGCCACATTGACTATTTTCCCCACAAGTCCCTTCCTATGCATTTCCAGCTGCAACCGGCCACAGAGAGAGTCCTGCTCGCATCTTTAAGATGGAAGGGAGGCAGCCACCATTTTATAGCCCACACGTGTCCATTTCTTGTTGAGCCATTTCTAGGTGAGCCGGCCCCGTCACTCTACCTACCGTTCTTGTAATGCTGATGAGTTTCTCTGATACCAGAGCCAGAAATATGTGACCAAAGGCCTGCCCTCTGCAGGACATGCACTTCATCAAGTTTGGAGGCAAGAAGAAAGAACCTCGGTTTTGACCTGTTCTTACAGACTCCACCTTGTGCATGTGAGTTGCACCTTCTTGTTCTCTCCTCATTCACGTTCACCTTCCATCCCAGCTCCCTCCTTCCTGTAAACTGCAAGCTCCAGCGCCAGGCACAGCAGCTCCCACCACCGCCTGGGCCAAATTCCTAAAATGCCACATGTTATTTCAGGGGAGTGAAGAGTGTCACAGGAAGGCGAGCTGCAAAGGCAGGAAGTCACAGACACAGCTGGACTGGAAGATGCGTGATCCCTCTGCTCCCTCACTGTGAACTTATCAAGCCTTTCCATGTGTGGACTCCTGTGGTTGTCAGTCTGAAAGGCTGCAATAACCAAGGGTCATAGCAAATACCCCTGCCCAATATTAGCAGGATATAAGAGACACAAGCTTCTTCCCCTCTGTAATTCAGCTGTACGGTCTCAGGAGCCTGCCGGAAGCTTTACGAGGCTCAAACGGGTATGCCAGACAGCAGAGTTCAGCTAGTTTGCTAACGGCTGCCACGGAGACTGAAGTCCTAGTCCATGAAGCAGCAGGGCTCAGCAGAGTCCACTCTCAGCCAAGGTCATCTCGCCGCCAACTAAATTCTTCCCTCTGAATGAACCATTTTTTCTCTTCATAAGCTAGTGACCCTGCTTGCGATACTTGTTATCAGCAGGTGTCCCGAGGCCTGCTCATCTCCCTCTCTTCCCACGCTTAGAATGAATCAACACTGTCTGTCTTTGGTTCCATTTGTCTTTGCTGCCCAGAGCAGCACAGAGCAGCCCAACACCCATCTTTTCTCATGGCTCTCTGTGTCTTTACTCCCTCTTTCCTGTCTCTTGGATATCGCAGCCAGGGACTTTGACAACATCTCTCATAGAGCATCACACATAGAATTGCATCCCATGGCAAACTGATTGATGGTAAGATGGTTTTGTGGGTGTATACTGTGCACAGATTTTCATGTTCAGTTCTATCTAAATAAAATATTTAAGGTGGGGGCCGGAGATTTAGCTCAGTGGTTCTGGCACCTGCCTTGCAAGCACAAGGTCCTGAGTTCAATGCCCGGAAACCACATACAATGCTGGGTGTGGTGACTCACGCTCACCAGCCATCAATACCACATACCACAGTGCCAGGCATGGTGGCTCATGCCTGTAATTCCAGCACTCGGGAGGCAGAGACAGGAGGATTGCTGAGTTTGAGGCTTGCCTGGGCTCCATAGTGAGCTCAGGGCCAGCCTAAACTACAAGGTGAGACCCTGTCTGAAAAAAAAAAAAAATTTTTTTAAGGAAAAGTGTAGTGGGATAATGGAGAAGACAGAGCTCATTCAAAACAATGGCTTACGTTATAACACCTGGAAGCATATTTGTTGTCAAGCAATGGAAAGTGAAGAAAAGACCTAACCTACATGGTGCCATGCTGGCCATTTGTACAAGACTTACAGATAGCTCCTTATCGGAGATAAATGGTGTGTGTGCCTCTGCACAAGGGGTGGTGAATGTTTAAATTTTAAAAAAAGTTATGATAAAAGACAGTGACATTGATCCCCCTCAAAGTACTTCTCCTCGCTTAGAGCACATTTATCCCATTGCACTGACCACTTTCTCACGCAGCTCAAGTCTCCTTTTGTGAATGTCAGTGCTGCTGAGTACTATCCAAGGGAAAGGCACCCTGTTTCCTCCTTACTCTCTCCTCTAGTCCTGTCACCATTCCACCTCCAGCTCTTTCCCTAAGTCAAAATGATTATAAAGGGTAACTGTTTTTAATGCACAATTAAAGACACTCATGAAAGGGGACAAAGGTGATCAAACCAAGGGGAGTTGGGGGCTCATGGCAATATGAGGCAGGAGAGTTGTCACGAGTTTGAGATCAGCCAGGGGTACCTAGCAAGTTCAAGGCCAGCCTGGACTACATAGTGAGACCCTGTATCAAAAAGAAAAGAAAAGAGAATAATACATATTTTCTGTATGCAGACTGTTCATTAGCTACCTATAGTTGTATAAGAAGTTGCTCTAAAACTTAACAGCTGAAAGCAATAGCATTTATTAGCTCCCAAACCTTCAGAGTCAGAAGGCAACAAGCCTTTCTGGCTCAGGATTTCCTGCAAGGTTACAGTATAGTTTTCAGCCAGTGCAGCAATCATCTAAAGGTCCGTGGAGCCAGAAGATGGACTTCTGAGGATGCCACGTGAACACGCTCATGCACATAGCCACGAGCAGCACATCCTGCTTCCTCATCGGGCAAGACTCTCCAATGTTACGATGGTTCATTCTGCTTCTCCTGGAATGAGTGAGGCACAGAAGAAGCAGTGGTGTCTCTTGGAACCTAATCTCAGAAGCAACCTGGTATCACTTCCACCACCACCGATCCCACAGAACAGTCTGCAAAGTCCCACATGAAGGTGTGAATCCCAAGAGGATGGGGACTACCATGGAGGCTGACCATCACAACGAGTTAATCATTGTATGTGGTCCTGGGAAGGATAAAATATTGCATATGCAATCCTTAAACAAATACAATTAATTTCTTGTATTTATAAATTCATTTGATTTTCATGGGAAAAATTGTAATGTCAACAGGAGAGTTATTAACATCTCCATTTCGCAAATGAGAAAAATAAAACAAAAGCAATCTTTGTCTTGTCTAAGGTCACCGCATAACAGTTAACCTAAATCCAGAACTCTTAGTTGACTGGGCTCCCTGCCACCACCACTTTCTCATGATAGAGGAAGCAACCAGAGTCCAGAGGAAAGTGGCCCATGGAAGAGCATGAAGTATGAAAAGAGGGCTTTTGCTATTCAAGAAAACTTTCTTAACTACACAGTCCCTGTCACAGACTTTCAGACCAGTCATTTTCAAATGATGTCCCCTTTTGCTACCTTAACTAAACAAGGTATTCAGGACTAAAATTTAATTATGCCAATCTTTCGAATGTTCTCAATTTTAAATTTTTCTTTCTCAAATTTTTCTTAAATTTAGGGGCCTGGTACCAATTATCCAGTAAGAGGTGGTGAGAAAAAAAAAAAAAACAGACATGACTAATAGAAAACCATAGACATGGTCAGTACATTGGCTTAATGCTCTGTGGTCTTCTGAATGCAGATTAGTTTGAGTATAAATTAGTTTGAGTATAAAAATTTATATTACAGGCTGGGGATTTAGCTCAAGTGGTACCACACCAACCTTGGAGGCACAGGACCCAGATTCGATCCCCAGTACCATTAAAAAAAAAGAATTAAAAAAAAAAAAACTAGGGCTGGGGTATTAGCTCAAGTGGTACCGCACCAATCTTGGACAAAGGGCCAAATTCAATCCCCAGTACTTCTGCATGGGCCAGAGATTTAGCTTAGTGGTTCTAGCGCCTGCCTAGCAAGCACAAGGTCCTGAGTTCGATCCCTGGTAACCACATACAACAATACCAGGCATGGTGACTCACACCCACCAGCAATCAGTACCATATACCACAATGCCAGGTGTAGTGGTTCATGCCTGTAATCCCAGCACTCGGGAGGCAGAGGCAGGAGGACTGTTATGAGTTTGAGGCTTGCCTAGACTACATAGTGAGCTCAGGGCCAGCCTGAACTACAAAGCAAGACCCTGTCTCAAAAAAAAAAAAAAATCTGTTCACATCTAGCATAGAGACAACTAATGAAACAGATGTGAAAGGAGAGACCCCACGGTGACTCACAGACTGACTCATAGTCAGCAATATCACACTGCTGCTAAAAGTAAAGATAATGAGAACAACCACATATGAGACAAAAGGCTTAAAATCTTTCCTCTTCGGGCTTTCTTTCCTTCATCCCGTAAACATGTTCAATTTAAAGTTCCTCAAATACACATGTGCTTCAGGTTGTATAAGTCCACTTCCTGCAACTCAGCTTCTCAAAGATAATTTATATCCAACTGTCTCTAACTTCAGTTCCTGCTGATTGATGCATTCATTCACGCAAAAAGTACTTAACAGTCCAGACATGCCAGTCCATGCTTCTCCAGCACGGAGGAAGAAAAGCTGAGGCAAGTTCAGGTCCCACCTGAACCACTTAGTGAGATCCTGTCTCAAAATCAAAACTAAATAAAAAGACCTGAGGATGGAGCTTAGTGTGAAAGTCCTAGGTTTGATCCCCACATACACACAAACACATGCACACACATGTGCAATTACAAAAATCCTCTCATGTAAGCAATAGCTCTTTCACCACATAAATGAGTAAAACAAGAATTATGTGCTCTTGGGCCAGAGGGTTAGCTCAGTGGTTCCGGCGCCTGCCTCGCAAGCGCAAGGTCCTGGGTTTGATCCCCAGAAACCCCATATAATGCTGGGTGTGAAGACACGCCCACCAACAATCAACACCGCATACCACAATGCCGGACGTGGTGGCTCACGCCTGTAATCCCAGCACTCGGGAGGCAGAGACAGGAGGATTGCTGAGTTCACGGCGGCTTGCCTGGGCACCATAGTGAGCTCAGGGCCAGCCTGAACTACAAAGTGAGACCCTGTCTCAAAAAGCAAAAAAAAAAAAAAAAAAAAAAGAATTATGTGCTCTTAAGAAATCAACTCCTGAGTAATAACAGCAAAAAAGAGTAAAGAATTCCAAAATTCTTTCCCTCTATAAAAGCACAGAAAGAAAGGCAGAATGAACTTTGTCAAGATTCGGAAAACGATCCCAAACATAATGTCACCTGGGAAGTGCTTACTCAAAAAAGAATCTTGAATCTCGGTGACACTGTGGAGCACTGCTACATTAACAGCACCTCCCACCAGCTGTGACCAGAAGGATCTAAATGAACCTCATCCTCGAAAACCTACCACTGTGCTTGGTGGTTGTCTAGAAGACATGCACAGAAATGGCTTGGATCTGTTTCACAGTCAGGGCTAAAGGTGTGCCCTGAAGGACAGCAATATCCCTAGGAGAAATATTTTGTTCACTGTTGTATGAGGCAGTGAATACCAGCACACAACTCACTAAGCAAGAAGCTTGGGAGGAACAACCTGCCAACGAGGAGCTTTGGGAACAGAGGACTTTGAAAGCTCCCACATATTCCTGAGAATCTCTACAGCCACACGAGTGTCTGTGGATGTCTTATCCTACGCTCAGGAAAGAGTTGAATGTGCATGGCTCTTACTTCCAGCTGACCTTGAGGCTTTGCACAAGGAGGAAATAAAGTGAGTTGAGTTTTTAAACTGCACATTTGAGTACTAAATGGCCATGCAAGCACACATGCAGATACACACACCGAAAAAGCTCCATATTATATAATTTCATCTGTATGACATTTTGAACAAGACTGAAAAATGGCTTAAAAAAAAAAAAAACAGTGGCCACACAGAACTGGAAAAGAAAGGCAGAAATTCATAATTAATCACAGGAGATTGTGTGGGCAGTAAAACTATTCTGAGTACTGTAATGGTGGATACACACCATTACACGTTTGTCAAAATCCATACAAAAAATAAATTTGAATGTAGATATTGATAATAACATTCAGTTTTCAGTTGAAGCAAGTGTGCCACAGTAATCCAGTGTTAATAACTGTAGAATCTGGAAGTCAGGAGGTAAGACAGCAATAGGAAACCTTCGGATTTGCCAACTTAATTCTTCTGTAAACTTAAAACTGATTTAAACAAAAAATATCTAGTCAGGCACAGTGGTACTCTCTTGTACTCCCAACTATTCAAAAGGTGGAGGCAGGACAATAATAAGTTCAAGATCAGCCTGGAAAACTTAGCAAGAAATCTTAGGAGACCTTATCTCAGAATAAAAAATAAAAGGGCTGGAGTGTATGTAGTTCAGTGCAAGGCCCTAGGCTCATTCTCCAGTATCACAAAAGGAATTGGAATTTTTTGTTGTTACTGTTATTTTGTTTTGTTTGTGGTACTGAGGGTCAAACTGATGACCTTACACTTGCGAGGCAGGTGGCAGCACCACTGAGCTAAATCCCCAGCCTGTCAAAACTAGTAACTTTAAATGAAAGAAAAGACATCCTGAAAAAAGAGGGTCGACTGAAACAACTAAAATCAAGGACAAAGGAAGGGTATTACTATTAACTACTGAGAAATAAAAAAGTATGAAAGAATATCATGAACAATTGTATACCAACAAATTAGATAATCTAGAGGAAATGAACATGTTTCTAGGGACACTGAAACTCCAAAATCACTGAGTAGGACATAGAAGTTTCCATAGACCTATGGCAAGAGAATGAGTAAGTCACCTAAAAATAACCAATGAAAACCCCAAGACCAAATAGCTTGCAGATTAATTCTATCAAATATTTAACTAAGTAGTAGAAATTTTTCCTGAAATCTCCCAAAAATATAGAAAAGATAATTTCCTAGCTCCTTCTATGAAGCCAGTAGTAATAGCAGACATCACAACAAAGGAGACTTTGGACTGATACCTCTTCTGAATACAGATGCAAAGACACTCCACACAGTGTACTCACCCCGTGGTGTCTGCTGGGGTTGATTCCAAGATCACCTGTGGGTATCAAAATCCTCAGATGCTCAATATAAAATTGCATGTGTTTATATATAATGTATGTACATCCTATCTGCTTTAAACATCTCTAGTTTGCTTATAATGCCTAGTTGAGTGTATATATCATGTCAATAGCTGTTGTATTATTTAGAGAATAATGACAAAGCAAAAGTTTGAATGTGTTTAGTACAGATGCATTTTTTTCCAAATATATTTGATCAGCACTTGGTTGCATTCATATACTGTGAAACCCAGGGACACAAAGAACCAACTGTATAAGCAAAGTGAATCCAGAAACACAGTAAAAGGATTATACACTATGACCAGGAGAGATTAATCTCAAGAGTGGTTCAACATATAAAAATCAGTCAAAGCAAGACACCATGTCTATGGACTAAAGCAAGACACTCATTCCTCAACATGTTGCATCCAGGATTCTGTATTTTCCATCCTATCAATACACTTCTCCAAGACCAACAGTTATGCTATTCCTTAAGAATGTGATACTCATCGAGTATGGTGGCTCATGCCTGTAATCCCAGCACTCGGGAGGCAGAGGCAGGAGGATTGCTGTGAGTTCATGGCTTGCCTGGGCCACACAGTGAGTTCAGTTCAGGCTGTGTTCAGCCACACTGTGTCTCAAAAAAACTAGAAAAAAAATATATTCTTGGGCCGGGGATTTAGCTCAGTGGCACCACCACCTACTGTGCAAGTGCAAGGTCGAGTTCAGTCACTGGTGCCACAAAAAAAGAATGTTCCTAGTAAATCCTATAAAGGGCAGCATATCATGAGGTGAAGGGGTGGGGGCTTCTTGTAAAATGACAGTAGAATCTTGGCCTAAAGCTCTAGAAATCCAGCAATAAATATGTTTTCCCAGCAATCTGAGCTTCCCTCCAGGCATCAGCAATGGATGACCCCTCTGTTCGATCTTAAGGAATCTGCCCTCTGGGAAAATTCACGGCTGTCTGAAAAAAGACACTGAGAAATCCAGATGGCAGTGGATGGTCTCCGTGGATTCTCTGCCATGTCTCCTCTCCAAGTCTATATTTAGCACGATCTGATTGAGTAAGATCACATGCCCAGAGTAAACTCAGCCCAGAACACCAGCTATGATTTACTTGCAGAAGCAGTAATAAATCTCTCAGCTGGAATTTTATTCTGTTGCTGCTGGCGAGGCTCTTTGTCCTTCAGGCCTGAAAGCTGTAAAGATGTAGAATTGGAACAGACAAGCGATGTCTATATTTATATTTGCATCTATAATTATACCTATCTGCTTCCAATGACTGCATCCTGAGAAATAAGATTAGTCCATTTAAGGTATTATTTTTTAAGGTATTATTAATTATGGCCATTTGTTCAGGATTCAGAAAATGAGAGGGGAGAATATCATATTCTTACTTCACTGTGGATTTTCCACTGAGAAAAATAAATTCTGAATTTCTCTCAGCTACTGAAAATGGCAATTCCACCACAGCAGCCGACAAATGATTCTAGTAGGTAAAGACTGGAGCCAAGTTAGACTTTGGAACATAGTGACCTGGTCTTGAGAGGAAGCCAGGGGAATTAGCTGCCTGTCAGTTTATGAGAATTCAGTTTGAACTGCAGTAGGGGCCTCTGGGCACATCCTGCAAGGGATGTGTTTAACTTCTCCACTGCAGTGGCTAGAACCTGACATAGTCCAGGACGTGTGTGTGTGGCTACCCTGCCCAGGTAACCCTGAGTCTTTCGCTGGCCTTGAAGAGTGCCCTCCCCAACGGCTCAGGAACAGCCGGATAAGAAAGGAGCACAGCCAGCCCAGATCAGATAAACCAAGCCATTCTGCCTGTTCCATGGAGCAGAGGGCTTGTGCTCATTCGGGTTCAGCCAAGCCTTCCTTCCCAGGGAGAGCAGAAGCCCCCACTCTATTTGTGTATCCCCACCATTAACCAGGAAAGCTGGGACACCCCAGGTGAGCCTTCTCAACAATGGTCCCTGGCAGAATTAACCCCTTAAGGCAGCCACTAAGAGATCTTCTCTTATCCAACTATAATAACACTACCTATAGCCCTCTGTGGAAACTAGTCACTGAAATGAAACCAACTATTTATACGGACCCCGTGACTGAAAAAGGCTGTAATTAGGCTGGGCATTGTGGCACTTGCCTATAATCTCAGCACTCGCAAGGCAGAAGCAAAAGGATCTCTATCAGCTTGAGGTCAGCCTGAGCTATATAGTGAATCAAGGCCAACCTGAATTACATAATGAGATCCTGTCTCAGAAAGAAGAAGGGAGTGGGGAGAAGGAGAAGAGGGCTGTAATCGGTAACCTTTAGGAACAAGATTGAGAGCCAGGGATTTAGCGCAAGTGGTCCTTGAGCTACACCTACCTTGGAACAGGATTGAAATTTCTAAGACTTCTGAACTAGGCCATGGACTCCAGGGTAGAATGTAAGTGGAGACCAGGATGCTTCTCTGTCTGGTTCTCTTCTAGGAGTGAAGACCCAGCCTTTGCCACACTGTGAGCTCTGCCAAGATTTCACAGCAACAGCTGACTCTGCATCCTAGTTGGATGCAGGTTGATTAGCATATTTCTGAGCTGCCTAGGATAATTATTCATACTAAGAAAGCATAATATTAATTTATCTTGGTATCAATCCTGTATGTAAGAACTAAAGTGGGGTATTTGTTTGTGTGGGTTTTTTTTTTTTTTGAGACAAGGACTCATTAAGTCACTAAACTGCACAAGTTGAACTTGAATGATCCTCTTTTTTTTTTTTTTTTTGAGACAGGGTCTCGCTTTGTAGTTCAGGCTGGCTCTGAGCTCACTATGTAATCCAGGCAAGCCTTAAACTCAGCAATCCTCCTGTCTCTACCTCCCGAGTGCTGGGATTACAGGTGTGCGCCACCACGCCTGGCACTTTGAATGATCCTCTTATGTCTGCCTCCCAGAATGTTGGGAGAACAGGCATGTTCTACCACCTCTGGCTTAGACTGAGTTCTGTGGGAGCATAGGTAAGCAGAAAATCTTGGTCAATGTCTTGTGTTTACAAAGATGTGTTTAAACCATTTCTCTTTCTGTAAAAATACAGTCTTATTG
>PVIC010023050.1:0-27167 GCA_004025085.1 Thryonomys swinderianus | reverse complement strand
TAGTTTTTGGAGACACTCAAGCCAGGTGTTCTCACCAGAAGTGGTCCATTAAACACCTACAAAATTACAGCCTGAAATTCTTTGTTTTATTGTTCCATGTAGCCAAGCTATTGTGTAATAAATTTCAAAGTCCCTGAAGGATATACAAACAGTATTTTCCTGTGTTTTTCCCAAATAAAATAATTTGCACGTTTAATTTCAGAATGTACATCTCTAGTTTATATGGCAGTGAACTAGGTTTTCTTAACAGAGCAGGTACTTGGCTAACACAGCATTGGACTTTAAAATAGAATATTTCAGTGAAATGGAATCTAAATTATAATTAAGAAACAGGAATAGCATTGACTTTTTGACTATATATATGTGTGTGTGTGTGTGTGTGTGTGTGTGTATATATATATATATATTTTTTTTTTTTTTTGCTTTTAGACAGGGTCTCACTTTGTAGTTCAGGCTGGCCCTGAGCTCACTATGGTGCCCAGGCAAGCCGCCACGAACTCAGCAATCCTCCTGTCTCTGCCTTCCGAGTGCTGTTGACACTATATTTTTATACTTTATCTGATAATGAAACTATGACATAAATACAGGGTCATGTCCATCCAATCATTATGGTTAACAGTTTCATTTTAACAAAATTCCGTGTCAGTGGCAAAATTAGGCTTCAGAAGTAATAGTGAACTGGCTAGTTTATAATCACAGTGCTCTTTCTATAATTCTGTTATCCTGTGTTGCTTATAACCTTCACACCTGAAGTCCAGAATGTATTTCAAAGATGATGCCATCATCTTTCACTGGCCAAGTTAAAAACAAAACTAAACACCTAATAATAATAATATAAAACAGCAGACAGTTTGTTTTGTAAATTTATATATTTCATTTGTTTTTATTAAAATGTTCATACATATTGCTTAACTACTTAAAATTATGAATTGAGATATAAATATAAAGATATATATATATATATATATATATATATATATATATATATATATATATATATATAAGTTTCTGTTTTTCACTCTGGTCTCCATGTTCCTGTTACCTGCCTTTTCTTTCTTAGTTTATGTCAAAATTTTTAGGAGATATGTCAACAAATATGTATGCAAAATTTGTGCCCTTTTTGTTCAGAAGCAAAATATTCTTCTTCAAAAGTGTTATACTTTTTGCTCTTTGCTATGTTTATTTGACAATACACCTTTGTCATTATCCTAAATATGAAAATATTTCTCAAGTTTTATGGCTATATATTTTTAAAATTTTTATCTTTATTGGTACATTCTATATACACATCATGATCACAATCAATTATGGGAATTTGTACCAGTATGTGACACAATTTGATTCTCATTTTTTTCCAATCCCCTACCTACCCCACAATCCTCCACCCCTAAATACATAAGCTTTGTTGAACATTTTTATTACCATCACATTTTTTCTTTTGATCATATTGATGAAATATATATATATGTATATATATATATATATATATACATATATACATATATATGAAATTATAGGGCTGGAGATTTAGCTCAGTGGTTCCGGTGCCTGCCTCACAAACTCAAGGTCCTCAGTTCGATCCCAGGTAACCACATACAATGCTGGACGTGGTGACTCACACCCACCAGCAATCAGTACCACATACCACAGTGCTGGGTGTGGTGGCTCACACCTGTAATCCTAGCACTCAGGAGGCAGAGGCAGGAGGATTGCTGAGTTCAAGGCTTGCCTGGGCTACATAGTGAGCTCAGGGCCAGCCTGAACTACAAAGCGAGACCCTGTCTCAAAAAAAGAAAAAAAATATATATATAAATGTTGTTTCTCTGTGAATAACTATTCTTACTTTGTCATTTACATATTTCACAAATATATTTTCTAAGTTACTAAATATGTCTTCAAGGATGTTTTAATGTTTTGAATTTAACAAAGACTCCTAAATTGAGTAAAATATAAAATATGATTTTTCTTGAGAGTATATCTGTAGGAGAAATGCCTACAAATGAAATTAATGTCTGAAAGTGTATAATTGATTTGTTAGTTCACACATAAATT
Organism: Thryonomys swinderianus; assembly: GCA_004025085.1. Lineage (NCBI taxonomy): Eukaryota > Metazoa > Chordata > Mammalia > Rodentia > Thryonomyidae > Thryonomys > Thryonomys swinderianus. Next base: position 25,115 of record PVIC010023050.1, on the reverse strand, counting down.
CTGAAGTGTACGAGCAAACTTGCTATACATATGTACGTGGTATGTATCTGAGATTTTCATTAGAAATTATTCTGGATCTTATTCCCAATCTGTGTTTTGGCTGGAAATATGACACTTCTATGAAGTTCTATCACTTGTACCATGCAGAAAAAGTAAGTTCAACAGGATATTTATAGATTCTATATGTAGTAGATGGAAATAATAATTCACCTAGTACCATTTTCTTTCTCTTAGCGTATCAAAAGATATGAAAATTTTATCTCCTAGAACAATTATACTTAAGTATGAAAATCAAAACTTTTTCTCACATAGGTTACAGACTTGTTGAACGAATTGATAAAACTTGCAATCTACTAAAAACATACACACTTCCTTACCTTGTGAACAAATGTGATATGCTGAAAATGACTATAACTCAGTGAATTTTTTTTAAAAAGATGAATCATTTACACATACAAACATTGATGGCAGGATAGTCAATGTAAGTAATAGTATATTCAAAACCCAAAGAGAAATATATTAATGAAGTACTAATTCTGGAAAGCAATTAGTACAAAGAAAAAGTATTCTTGAAAATGGGACTTTGTTCACAAAATATCCTCATTAATTAGAATTTTGCCTACTACTCAGAAGTTATTTTATAACAGGATTATTAACAAACTTTTAGACTAGAAAATGGAGAAGGTGTTTTAAGGATGGTTTGATTCTCGTCCAGAGTAGACCTTGTGTTGTGTCTGTCTAAACAGGATATTTCACTTTTTTTGTTTTTACCATTTTTTTCTTTAAAAATTGGAAAAAAAAAACTTATGTATGTAGGAAGATCAAAGGAATGGAAAAATGAGAGTGAAGATGTGTCATGTACAGATACAAATCCTCAATGTTGAATGTGATGGTGATGTGTATTTAGATTGTGCCAGTAAACTCAATAAAGAAAAAAAAAAACAAGATATTTCAACTCTCTGGATCTCAGTTGGTCATCTCTGAGAATTATTCAAATGAATATTTCAAGCCAACTCCTATCACCTCTAGAAGGCTTAGATGTCCCTATAGTGAATACAGTACACTTGTCATCTGACTAGTAGTGCTATTCAAATGAAGGAAAGACAAACTTTACAGTCTTGGTTCAACAAATGGCACCATCCACGACTACATTAACACACAAAAAGGAAAAAAATACCATATCAACATATGTTACTGTTCTTGTTTTTTTTTAAAATAATTGGATACTGAAAGGCTGTATGAATTAGGCATCATTTTTTGGTGGCATACTATTAACTAGCCTAGTTCATTTCCTGAAAGTCTCCTTAATGTTTAACCTTCGAAACTCTTAACTGTTTTCATTCATTGTAAATAAGTCTCTGACACTGTCAGACTCAAGAGGATACTGACTCTGATTAAGAGTCTTGATTTTCCTAGAAGTATTGAGATAGATCAACAAAACCTAATCTTATCTCAAAAGCAAATCGCATTTCTTTTTATCCTTATTCCCAATTTTCCAAGACTAAAGAAATTAAATATCAAAATTATATTTAACTGTTGTTAAAGCTTCAATACATATCAGCATATGTTAGGAAATTTGTTTAACTGGCATAGTGCTTACTTATCTCTTTCAATTGTATTTAAGAATGTAAGTTTAATACTTTATAAAAATTTTGCCCTAAATTTAGTTTAATATTATTTGCAATTTTATATATGCATATCTCTTTACATGCAATTATATATAATGTATTCAGTGAAGTTGCATAGGAATTGTTATAATAAACTAGAAAAGCAGTATAAGTGTGGCAATAAAAATATCCATGGACTCTACACTAACTATGGTATACATATTCAAGCAGCCTAACCAGGAAAAGCAGTAGAATTAAGACAAACTTACACATTTTTATTATTTTTATCTCAGTGTATCTTTATTTTTCACATCATTAGATAAAAATAAAGTGTATTAGTCAGTATGCTGTCATTAAAATGTTATCAGATACACAAGAGAATATACATATATGTATATCTCCTTGACTCAGTATTTTGTATACTTCACTTTTAGGCACAGAAAAGTAAAATTTTCATTAAGACTTTTCTAGGGATAATTCTCTGGATAGAGAAATAGTAAAAATGCAGAAATTCATAGTCCATATTCTCTGTTTGGAAGTGTGGGGCCTTCAGAGCCCCTCTCTATTTTTGAGTCAATTAGGTGTATCACTAGTGGCTCAATCAATTAATGAAAAGTTCCTGCTGCTGTGTTCCTGGCTTCATGCCCAAAGAAAACCCATCTTCACTTTCTTTTTTCTTTTATTTGTTTTGTATTCTCTTTTGGTGTACATTCCATCAGATTAGCTCCAAATCGAAAGAGTAATACAGAGATCAAAGGAAAACGCTTAAGTATAAATTACCTGAACCTTTCTCGAGGAAGGATTGTCTCCCTCTAGATTACCATAAAACTGTTTCCTTCCTTTATACTCATTTTAATTGCTTCTAGTGTAATTTTCATAGAGTATAGGGAATGCATGCAAGAAAACACAAGTTAAAAAGTTGTCTTCTTGTTACTGTTTTCTAGTCTTAGTCATCATAATGCATGAAATAATTAGCAATATGGTATAAAAAGAAATATGCCTACATTATACATTCAGCAACAGATTTACAGGATATCCTGTGATAATACTTTCCTCTCACTTTGATGACATACACTGATGTAGTGTGAATTGTTTTAAAGACTAGGAAATAATGTGGCATGCATATTAGGATAAATTTTATTAATGATAATTTTGTGTTGAGCTTATTTTCATAAAAAGGTGTTAATGATGTTGGTACTTTTCTTTTTGGTTAAGTGCCCATGTTCCCACAGTACTTCTACGATTGACACTAATTGGCAAGTCTTTTGGCAGTCATAGCAAGAGACAAATGACCAGTGGGCACAGAAACCAAGCAAAATACTACAGGCACACTGGGGTGAAAGTGCAGTAAGTGAGGGGAAGGTTTTTGCTACCACTGCATTTGCTTTGTCTAGGTTTCAAAACATGAGGGGGAATTTCTAGGGTGTTAACTTAAAATTGTTCATATATATTACCCTAATTATAAATTTATTAAGTAGTAACCTCTTCATGTAAAAACCTAAACTAAGCATATTATTAAGACAAACCATGGAACTTTATCATAATTATGGACATTATATCAAGTTTGATGTCCTTTCTGGTACATAATTAATTGTCATTTTTATTAATTTACATAAAATATGCTAATTGCATGATCTCTGATCTTTTGGGTACAGATTTCAAAGTGAGTAGGACAAGTTGAAACTGTCAACATTGTAGGTAGGTTCAGAAAAAAAAATCACGCAGAAAATTGATCACAGACTTGTCTCTTACTTCATAGAACACATTATATTAAAGCTGGACTGTTGAAATTGGTCAGAGAAAATTTTTCTTTTTTGCCTTGTATTGTGAAGACACCCTGAAAAGTTTCAGTTTTACACTGTGACTACAAGTATAAACAAGTGTAATAATATAGAAATTATTGTAGCATAAGCAAGGTTTTTGAGTTTCTCTTTTTACTTGTAGTTATCGACTTAAAAAAAAAAAGAATTGCTCATGTATCATGCTTTAGAAAGTTCTCCATGAAGCAGGAGTGGTAATCGTGACAGAAACAGACATCAAAGCAAAAAGTAACCTACTACATCTTCATGGTAGTCCCTTGATATTTCTCTTTTTCTTGATTTTCTTTCCAAAAGAAAAAAATAGAATGAGAATTCTGTCAAGAAGTCGAATATCTGTAACTGTATCCAATGGCATATACAATATTATCAAAGTGGTATTTGAAAACATAGAAATTCATAGATATGCTTTTAAATTCTACCTAAGCCTATTCAAAACATGCAAACTTGGGCAAATAATTCAACTACTTCATAACATTATTTTCCTAACTTGTGTGACAGAGGTAATAGATGTTTTAAAAACTGATTTTATTGGTACATTATATATATATACACATCATGATCATACTCAACATTGAGAATTTGTAACAGTAAATGACACGACTTATTTCTGCTTATTTTCTATGTCTCTGCATATCCTGCATGCCCTTGTAATACATTTTGTTTTCTTTTGTTAATCCTCATATTTTTTCTTTGCCTTTCCCAGCCACCCACATTCCATTTTTTCCTTTCAATATTTTCTATTTCACAATATCTATCATAAACTCTAGAACTCATTTGAATCCTCAGTTTCTCAAAGAACAGAAAAAATGATACAGTATTTACACATTCTGACCTATTTATTTCACTTATGAGTTTGGCTGAATAGTATTCTATTTTATGGAAAAAAAATGCATCTTCTTTATCCAGTCTCCAGTTCATGGACATAGGATTGTTTCCATGATTTAGCTATCTCAAACTGAGCTATTATAAACATGGGCGCACATATGAGGCTGTGATACGAATCTCATAATTCTTTCATGTATATACCTAGCAGGTATATACAAGGTAAGTGTATATACAAAATAGCTGTATGTTATCCTCTGGGCTTCTGCTGGATCTGTGGTGATTTTCCTTTTATGCTCCTAATGGCATAGATTTGAGTTCTTTCCTTCCTTTGTTTGATAAGGTTGCCTGAGGGTCAATTTTGTTTATCATTTTGAAGAACCAACTTTTTGATTCATTGATTTTTTTATCATTTTCTTAGTCTCCATTGCATTAATTTCTGCTCTGACCCTTATAATTTCCTCCTTGGTACAACATCTGACTAGCAGGGGAATTCCAGGGTCATATAGGACCTCTAATCGTAGTTTTTTGAGGTGCTCTCACACTCATCTCCATAGTGGTTATATCAGTCTACATTTCCAGCAACAGTGGAGAAGGGTTCCTACCTCCCCCCAGCCTCACCAGCATTTGTTGGTGGTTAATTTGAGATAGCAGTCATTCTCTGTGGAATGAAATGTCATCTCAGTGTTGTTTTCATCTGAATCTTGAATGGCCAGTGATGTTGAGCATTTCTCCATATGGTTCTTAGCTGCTTTTTCTTCTTCCCCTGAAAAGTGTTTATTTCAAATGTCCGTCTTTGAATTGGGTTGTTAAACTTAGGGGAATGTCTTTTTAAGCTCTGTATATATTATAGATAGTATCTATCTATGTTCAAGCACTGCTGCTGCATCTATTCAGTGTCCACAGATGAGTAGGTTGTATATCCAGAGAGTCCCCTCACCATGCAACTGTTGTATCCAGCATGGCCTCCAGTGAAATGGAGATTCCACAGCCTTCTGGTCTCTCCTGGTTCACAGGAAAGTGGGGCTCCTGCACCTCAGTCTCCATGCTACATCTCCTGGCTGATCCATAAAGAATGGGGAGTTTGCACTCCTCCAGTCTGGTCCCAGCTGTGGGAAAACCACTGATGGGAAGTTGACCAATGGTACCCAGCTCCTTTCTTAGCTGGTCACCATGAATTTGGCTCCATGCCACTTCCCCTGACTGGCCCGCAAATAGTGAGGAGTTTTGTTTTCATTGATTTTTTAAAGAAGAAAATCTGAAATATTTTATGGAAAGAATATTATCTATTATATTAAAATAATCAATATATTGTAGCTGATATTACCAATGATTGAAGAAAAGGAAAATATACCTCATGTGGCACATTTTTTCTATCACTGCCCTATAGGTCTTATACTTAAGTGAGTTCACTTGGAAATGTATGGTAAAATCTAGAAGTATATAAACCACCACATTATGTAGATCTCATAAGAAATTGAAACTTGTAATAACAGAAGTTGAAGAAGGTGAAATTTGTTCAACTTGTCTCACAATTTTAAGTCTACTAATCATAAATCTAAATCTAATAAAGTATCAGATTCATATATTTCGTGAATTTTTTTGAATTACTCTCTCCCCTCAAAGGTAGAAGTAACACCTCATGAGCTCTAGAAAGTATGACAGTTTTTGTAGAATGGGAAGTTTCCAAAGGAAATTTGGTGTGGGAATGTAATGAGGGGAAGGAATAAATATGATTCAGAAAGAAAATAAAAGAGCATGTATATAGGGGGTAGGGAGGTGTGGGTGGGTAGGGATATTAGTAAAAATGAGAATTAACTTGCATCGTATATTGGTACAAATTCCCTGATGTTATGTGTGATTGTGAGATGTATATAAATTGTACCAATAAAGGATTTTTAAAAAGTTGAAATTTATCTGTCTTTCAGTATTACTAATGTTAACTGATTCTGATTCTCCTCCTCTGTTGCATTTTATCTCTAAATCTCCATATATATATATATATATATATATATATATATTACATATATATGTAATATTGCTTAAAATACAACACTAGTGCAATAGTGTCATTTTCTTTTTATATGTTTGTTATTCATTCAAATAAAGTACTATATTTGAACTTAGAAAATAAAGCACTATATTTGAATTTGAAAAATAGACTAAAGGTGTACATTTTAATTTTAGCTTATGGCTTTTAAGAAACTTTAATATAAGGCAAGAAATTCAACAAATTGTATATTCTTAGATGTACCTATTAATCAACTATGTTTGATACACATTATTGTAAAAATAAACTATTAATAAAATAATAGGCTGTCAATAAGTCAGGTTTTATATGAAAAATTCTATAATATTTTATAATTCATATGGGATTTAAAATACCTGATATGACTGATTTGTTTTGCTATAATGAGATTAAGACATTTACTCATGAATCTACATAGTGTTTGATCATTTGTATTTTTCATTAAGGAAATCAATCAACATTCTAAAACTATTTATATTTACTAATAATTTCTCTATACATGCATTGTCACTTCAGAAAATATTTACATAAAATAATAGCTAAAATGTTTGCGAAATTAATACAAATCATACAAACATAAGTATTAATAATTTCCTCAACTATTCCCATATAGCCTTGATATGTGCACATCCCAAACTAGGAGACAAATCTTTTTTTTTTTTTTTTTTGAGACAGGGTCTCACTTTGTAGTTCAGGCTGGCCCTGAGCTCACTATGGAGCCCAGGCAAGCCTCCGCGAACTCAGCAATCCTCCTGTCTCTGCCTCCCGAGTGCTGGGATTACAGGCGTGAGCCACCACGCCCGGCATTGTGGTATGCGGTGTTGATTGCTGGTGGGCATGAGTCTCCACGCCCAGCATTATATGTGGTTACCGGGGATCGAACTCAGGACCTTCCGCTTGCGAGGCAGGCGCTGGAACCACTGAGCTAACCCTCCAGCCCTGCCCTGTGTATTCTTTTACCGTGAAGAATGCAATGTTCGAACCAAGGCTGGCTGTTTTGATCTGAGTTTGCACATTACTTGATTCACATGTTATTTTTCCTTACATAATTTCACTTGTAGTCAAATAACATTATTTTATGAAGAAAGAACAAAAAGAACATGTAAACCTTTCAGTATGTTTTACTTGGAATTGTCGGGCAAAGCATTTGGGAATAATTGGGGTCAACTAAATTCTACCTTGAACTGTGTCCCATGTGTGTAAGCGATGTATCAAGTTTAGTTACTTTCTTTAATAAAAACCACTGCTGTAACATCAACTAAAATTAAACTAATGTCTCCTACTTTTGGAGACAGTAAATACAGAACCTATTCAACTCTCATTATATGCAACCCTTCTAGTAAGTATCCATGGAATATTCACCAGCTGAAAAATAATGGCAAGTTTGTACCTACAAAGGAATCTCTTTAGTGTTATTAAATGTATGTGCAAGGAATTCTAAATTTTAACTGTTCTCTGAGTATATAATACAAAGTTTAAATTTAGCTATTCTATAAAGCAAATGGAAATTTTTATAGTAAGACAAAAGAGATTTACCAAAGCTAAACTAACACATGGATAATATTTTTATGCGAAAAACTATCCTCATGCAGTTATTTTATCTATTGTTGTCCTCCTTCCTTCCTTCCTTCCTTCCTTCCTTCCTTCCTTCCTTCCTTCCTTCCTTCCTTCCTTCCTTCCTTCCTTCCTTCCTTCCTTCCTTCCTCCCTTTCCTTCTCTCTCTGTCTCTGTCTGTCTGTCTCTCTTTCTACCAGCGATCAAACTCAGGACCTTAAACTTTGTGGGAGAACCACTGAGCTACATCCCTGGTCCTGCATTTTGTTGTTGTTGTTCTTGTTTGTTTTGTTTTGTTTTTCATCTTGTTTCATACTGGGGTTCAAACTCTGGACTTTGTGCTTGGTGCTTGTGAGGTAGGCTCCAGAATCACTGAACTAAATCCCTGGCCCAGTAGAACAACTTATTTGGCTATTTTTCTGTAATGCATTTTCAGTAATTTTAGCACTATTTTTTAATTATTTACCTTTTGGATATCAATGAAGCCACTGTTCATAGTTGCCACAGAAAACATTTTTAAATAAGAGATAGATGAACCAGACATCTGCATTCCTAGTGCTCGGGTGTGGAGATAGGAGGATTTTGAAATCAGGGGCAGATTAGATGCTTAATGAGAGCTTCATTTGGTCTTAATGAGACCGAACCAAACCAAACAAAAACAAAAGGCATAAATATAACAATAATAGACAAATTATGGGGTCTGATCTATTCTTTAATGATAATTGATAAATGAGTCATCAGAATAAAACCATATAGAGTCTTTAAGTTAGAAACTGGAAAATATAAACATATATAGGCTTAGATTACTCTTTCAATAATTTCACTTGATGTGTCTTTGGTGTTAATTGTAAGAAGTGTTTTGGGCACACATAAATTTAGGAAATTGATATATGTATTATTACTGGAACATTTTAAGAATTGTACAATGCTAATATCTATTGGAGGAATAAAATATAAATTAATGCACAGCTTTATTACCATAGAAATCCTTAGAATTCTTGTTTTAAGAAATAATTTAGAAAATCTGGGTTCAGGAAAATTAGCTTATGTGAATTTTAAAACGTTCTTTTGTGAACTCCAGGAAAATGAATATTACTTGAGCCATTTCCAATTGTATTTTTAAAGGGCCATGATTCTTAGACTGAGTAGTGACATACAATATTTTACCATATTAGTGAAAAAGTTTTTACAGTAAAAAGGTTTTACAGTAAAAAATAAATGGATTACCATAGATATGATTTATATAGGCAGAACTGTATTATTATTATTTTTTGACAGGGTCTTGCTTTGTAGTTCAGGCTGGCCCTGAGGTCACTATGTAGCCTGGGCAAATCTTGAACTCAACAAATCCTCAAACTCAGCAGTCCTCCTTCCTCTGCCTCCCTAGTGCTGGCTTTACAGGTGTGAGCCACCATGCCAGGCATTGTGCTACATGGTACTGATTGTGTGTGGTTACGGGGGATTGACCTCAAGACTTTGCACTTGGTGGCAGGCGCTGGAACCACTGAGCTAAATCTTCGACCTGAACTGTATATTTTTAAGAACAAAGCTTATTGCCAATCTAGTTAAGTAAGTTACTAATAAACGCTGACAAAATTATTTTACATTTTACAAAATATTTTAGGGCCAGAGCTTTAGCTCAGTGGTTCTGGCACCTGCCTCACAAGTGCAAGGTCTGGAGTTCAATCCCGGTAACCACACACAATGCTGGGCATGGAGACTCACGCCCACCAGCCATCAATACCGCATACCACAGTGTGGGGCGTGGTGGTTTACGCCTGTAATCCCAGCACTCGGGAGGCAGAGACAGGAGGATTACTGAGTTCAAGGCTTGCCTGGGCTACATAGTGAGCTCAGAGCCAGCCTGAAGTACAAAGCGAGACTCTGTCTCAAAAAAAAAAAAAAAAAAAAAATTACATTTATTTTGACATAACATAAAAGCAATTTTTTAAAATTCATCTCCTGATATTTGTTGTATTCTCTTGTAACAAACACTTTGGGGGATTTATAATTATGATTTTATACTTCAAAGAAAAATTTAGTGAAAATCACGTCGTATCTCCCTATTGTTTTTGAAACTCAAATTGATAATTGTCTTTGAAGGGGATTTGGATAGTGGAATTAGAAGAAATAAATAAAAAATATTTACTTTATTATATATTAATTATTATATAAATTTATAAATAAAATATATTTTTCTCCTTGCTTCAAATCAAATTTAAATGAACACTGTATTTTAACATGATTATGATATATTCTAATCACTTACAGTGTAAGAAAAATTGAAAAAAGTATCAGGAAACATTGTACCTCAGAGAGATTCTGGTGAGTTTTGGAGATTAAAAAAATCCTTGGATGTTGCCAATATTATACTTTATAACTATTATGGCATTTATTGAGGATTAAGATTAGATGTAATATCTGAAACAAAATAAGTTCTCTACAGAAAAAAATTAAAATTCTACACCGAATTGTTGGATTTTAAAAAGTTAAAATATTGTTTGTTTAACTGATTTTGTACAGAAAAATCTGTGAAATTTCTGTTTCCTTCATGACTTACTATTTGTTCCATGTTGGCTTTTTGCCTAAGACCATGTTGAAAAATTTCAAACCCAGTAACTAACTTGAGACACTTATGACCTATTTTTATAATCTACAAAAGTGTTAAATAATACAGAACATCATAAAAGATTGGATGTTAGTGTAAAAGGTTTCAGTTTTTGCCCATTAAGTATGATGCTGGCTGTTGGTTTCTCATAAAAGCTTGTATTAAATTGATATAGTCCATCGATTCCAACTCTCTGTAGGGTTTTGATCATAAATGGGTGTTGGATTTTGTCAAATGCTTTTTCTGCATCTATTGAGATAATCATGATTTTTGTCCTTGAATCTGTTAATATAGTGTATTACATTGATTGATTTATGTATGTTGAACCAGCCTTGCATCCCTGGGATAAATCCGACTTGATCAGGGTGTATGATTTTCTTGATAACTCTCTGTATTCTGTTTGCAAGTATCTTATTGAGGATTTTTGCGTTGATGTTCATTAGAGAGATTGGCCTGTAGTTTTCTTTTTTGGTGGGATCTTTCCCTGCCTTTGGAATCAAGGTGATGGTTGCTTCAAAGAATGATTTGGGGAGTACCGCTTCCCTTTCAATTTCATTAAAGAGATTGAGAAGTACTGGTATTAACTCTTCTTTAAAAGTTCTGTAGAATTCATCAGTGAAGCCCTCAGGACCAGGGCTTTTCTTTGTTGGTAAGCTTTTTATTTTTTATTACACTTTCAATTTCCCAGATTGATATCAGGTTGTTTAACATTTTTATATCCTCTTCATTCCGCTTTGGAAGTTCATATGAGTCTAGGAATCTATCCATTTCTTCTAGATTTTCCATCTTCTTGGAGTATAGATCTTCAGAATATGTGTTTATGATCCTTTGGACTTCTTCTGGATCTGTGCTGGTTTCCCCATTTTCATTCCTTAGAGCATGGATTTGAGCCTTTTCCTTCCTTTGCTTGATAAGGTTGGCTAAGGGTCTGTCGATCTTATTTATCCTTTCAAAGAACCAACTCTTTGATCATTGATTCTTTGTATTGTGGAAAGAAAGGAACCCTTCTCCACTGTTGGTGGGATTGCAGACTTGTGCAACCATTGTGGAGATATGTGTGGAGATTTCTCAGAAAACTAGGACTAGGTGTCCCATTTGACCCTGCCATCCCCCTGCTAGGAATATACCCAAAAGAACTTAGAAAATCACATTGGAAAGACAGATGTACACCCTTGTTCATAGCAGCTCAGTTCGTGATAGCTCAATCTTGGAAACAACCCAAATGCCCATCAATTGGAGACTGGATAAAGAAGATGTGGTTTTTTTTTAAATAAAATGGAGTACTGTTCTGCTATAAAGAATGACAAGATTGATTCATTTATGTGCAAATGGATGCACCTCAAGGACATGTTAAGGAGTCAAATCAATAGAGCACAGATAGGCAAATACTGGATCTTCTCATTTATATGAGCACCAGTAGATGCAAATGAGTTCTAGTAGTATGACAATCTTTTTAGAATGGGAAATTTCCAAAGGAAATTTGGTGTGGGGATGTAATTAGGGGAAGGAATAAATATGATTCTGAAAGAAAATAAAAGAGCATGTATATAGGGGGTGGGGATATGGGTAAAAATGAGTATTGACTGTGTCATATATTGGTACAAATTCCCCGATGTTATTTGTGATTGTGAGATGTATGCAAATTGTACCAATAAAGAATGCAATTAAAAAAAGATTGGATGGATTTTGAAAAACATGTTATCATCTGAATGAAAGTAATGGGAAAGTCTAGGAAAAACCTAACGGCGGGCAGTGCTAGCTAAAGCATCGGTGACAACAAGCACGTCAGGACTGTTACCAGATTATGAATATGCAGGACTCGGAGTGAGGCAGCCTTATCAAAAAATTTAGCTTACAAGCCCTGGGAAAACTACCTCTGTCACCAAATTTATAATCCTTGATGGCATGAATCAGCTTTGGCTCTTTGTCGGAGCCAATTAAGTTTTTTTTTGTGATACAAATGAATCAAGTTTCCTCTTGGCTGAGATGTTCTTCCAAAATATCTCCATCCCAGAAATTAAAGCACAATATGGCAAATGTTGCACATGACTGGGACTTTTAGAAATAAACTTGACTTTGCTAAATGAAAATTGTTGTGAGGTTGTCTGACTTTTCTGGGTCCTCTATCCCTGAGTGTACTGTCTGATACCTGCTTTGTTTCAAATCTCCAACTTGTTCTTTCTTTCTTCTGACTGTCCCACTGGGTATAGTTTTTGTTTCCCAGATTCTCTTCTAGGCACTAATCTTTCTTTTAGCATCCTTTTGGTTCCTGAAACTGTCTCTGTGGGGAAAAAAATATATATACTCAGGGGAGACAGTTCTTGGATTACTAACTTGCTGATGGAGCATGAGAAAGGAAGTTGGAAAAAGTAATGAAGTCCACAGAAGACTTCTTAAATGCTTGATTGGAATCAGCACCTCATTCACTTGCTGCTGCTTTTTTTTTTATAGATGTATTTGGCAAAAGCTGTTCAGAAACCATGGTCTTTAATTTTAGTAAATGCATTTTAAAATTTCAAAATGATGATTAAACAACTCTTTGCTATTTCCATCTAATAAAATAATTGTATTAGATGATAATATGCAAACAATGTCAATAATACTTAATCTCTGTACATCATAACATTAAAGATTTCATATTTATAGGACTTTACAGCTCATAAAACACATTAAAATGATTGTTTCATGTGATATTTTCAAAATTCTCTTAGAACTAATAACTTTATAGATGGAATGCTTTTCATCAGAGAGAGAGAGATTGTCACAAAACCTAATAGCTTTTACACCTGGAACTAAAAAGCAGGTGTTTTGATGGCAAATACTGCAATTTTGCAGTATTGTGATGCTTAGCACAAATTAAGTCCATGGTTTCAGACATAGAGTCCACATTAAGAGATCATTTCAGTCCTTGCCATGAGCTTGGCAGATATCCCTACAATATGTCCACTTCTGATTCTTTTTTTTAAATTGAATTCTTTATTGGTACAATTTATATACATCTCAAAATCATGTATAACACTGGGGAATTTGTACCAGTATATGACACAAGTTAATTCTCATTTTTACCCATATCCCTACCCACCCACACCTCCTCACCCCCTTTATACATGCTCTTTTATTTTCTTTCTGTATCATATTTATTCCTTCCCTTCATCACATTCCCACACCAAGTTCCCTATAGAAATTTTGCACTCTATAAAAGCTGTCATACTTTCTAAAGCTCATTTGCATCTACAGGTGTTCATGCCAAAGAGAAGATCCGGTAATTGTCTATCTGTGATCTATTGATTACACTTATTAGTATATCGTCCAGGTTTCTCCATTTGCACCTAAATGGATTGATTTTGTCATTCTTTATGGCAGAGTAATACTCCATTTTATTTTTTAAAAAAACACATCTTCTTTATCCACTCTCCAGTTGGTGGACATTTGGGTTGTTTCCAAGATTAAGCTATCAAGAACTGAGCTGCTATGAACAATGGTGTACATCTGTCTTTCCATTCTGAGTTTTTAAATTCTTTTGGGTATATTCCCAGCAGGGGGATAGCCTGGTCAAATGGAACCCCTAGTCCTAGTTTTCTGAGAAATCTCCACACAGATCTCCACAATATGCATGTATATATATTTTGAGACAGAGAGTTACTAAGGCTCTGAATGCCCCAGGCTAACCTCCAATTTGGCATTTTCCTGACTCAGCCCTCTGAATCTCAGATATGAATAGGAAAATTTTTATGATGAAACATCTAAAAAGTGAAACTTTAGCTGGAACTGATTGGTGGTACAGGCCTATAATAGTACCCTGGAGGGCTGAGTCATACATACATGCATACATACATACATACATACATACATACATACATACATACATGGACTAGAGACAGGTCAGTGTGGAGGCTTTGAGTTTCAACCCTCAGTACCAAAACAGAAACTTGAAATTGTACCTCTCTGTTGTGGAAACAGATGTAAGAAACAGGTAATGAGAGATTCTGATTCTTTCTAAAAGTCCAATTTGATTAGCTTGGAGTGGCATATAAGTCAGATGATGTATTGCTTGACTTTTATTTCCATTTTAAATTTAGAATTGTTGTACTAGAACTACATACACTTTCCCATCTGCTAAATACAAAAAATATAAGTCAATCAATATAGTCGATACCATGTTCTCCCAGAATGTAGTAAATAGTTCATAACTTCATTTGTTTGTGGATTTTCCCTTAAAACTTAAGTTAAAAGTGTGTGTGTACACACAAACACACACAATTTTGTGGAAATTGGAAATATTTTTCTGCAATTTTTTTGGGGGTGGCAAGAAGTTTACGAGTAGCCAATCGGAGAGCAGTATTCAGTTCTTGCTGCTGATTGGCTGATGCACCAGCATCTCAGGCCACACAGGGTTGCTGTACTGTATGTGAAAATCTTTTCTTTTTTCCTTAAAACTTTAAGATACCTAAAATGCAATCCACATGTTTTGAGCCTTCTAAGGCTTTATTAATACAGTATTTCATTTTATTAAATTGTATAATGGCTAGAAGCAGCATTTTTAGAGTTTAAACCATAAAGATGGACAATTTTTTTCTGATTATATCGTATATTCATGTTTTTTCACCATTCACAGGTACTCTAGGAATGTAACCTCTGTTAATTTCAAAGGTCCACTGTAATCTAACACCTTTAATCTTACATTGGACATGGTAGAAGGAATGTAGTTTAATTTCTTCCTTTGGTCCAAGTTCTTGTTGTTTTTAATTTGTTCCATAGGATTTGATTTTAGAAGTTTGTATCTCTGAAAGAATGTCTCAATTATATGATTCAGCAGTTTCCTTTATTGTTGAGATATAGCATATATTAAAATACATTTAAACTACAGAAATATCCCCTTAATTAATGCCACAAAGGCGTTTTGTCTTCTTTTGAACCCACCCCCCACCTCGAAGTTTGTCAAGTAGCAGCTTCTACAGTCTCTTAATAAGACCAAATTACATTCTGCTGCATCAACCATCATTAATATTCACATTTCTTTATCTTTACCTTACTAACTAAAAAGAGAAAGTCACTTCCGTTGTTTCTGTGTGTTATTTTAAGAGAGTGATCACAAGTGAAATGTTTGTCCTCAAAAGATAAACTTCCAGACTCTTCAGATTGAACTCTTTTGAAAAATGAATATTTTAACATTATTCTCCCAAAATAATGGAGTGCATTCCACAAAATTCTTTCTTTTTTCTTAATTGGTGAAATCTAGTAGTCCGAAAAAAATGTCATTTTGTTTGAAGAAAAGATAAAAATTGGAATTTGTCTGATAATGTATGTTCTATCTTCTAACAATTAATTTTGAAAAGAAATATAGCAAATATGTGTGATTAGACTTTTTTCATCTAATAGTGTCACAATAACCATTTTATAATACTTCATATTTTTCACTGATCATGGGAGCACAAAAAATTAGTTAAGGATAAAAAATTCAGGTATAGTCAGCAAAGTGGGCTGATTTTGATCTCAAAACTTATATATACTAAAATAGACCTCGAATGGCAAGGCTGTCAACCTATTGGAAAATGGTCACTTCATGATTACCTTCTATCTCTTTCATATCTTTTATCCAGTGCAAATTATATTACCTTAACTCTATGTATATGAGCAAAGGTAGACTATTTGGTAATCTGGGTAGTTAAAGCATAAATTGAAATGTCCAGGGAGACCATGGATGAGCAGTTGGATCAAGCTCTGGGAAAGCAAAGATATCTACAGAACTGGAGAGTGGAGAAGAAACAGTTGCAGGATTGCCCGGGCATGCTATCCTCCCAGCAGGCTGTGTGGAGGCACAACCAAGGCTGGCGTACGCAATGCTGTAGAATCCACACCGGCATGACTATGCTGAGGAGCCTTTGTCTCAGCACTCCTTTAAAAGGACATGATATGATCGTGTTATAGGATTCTGAACATGAAGGGTAGTCTGTGTGGTGTTTGTGGATTTGCAAGCCTTTGCTTATGAAGGTTATATTTTGTTTCTATATTCTGTTCTTTAGATACAATCCTATGTGTTTATGAATTTGCTGTCAATAGTTAAGTGGTTTTTAATTACATAATATGGTGTTGATGATAATTTGATAATGCTTTAATACGCATTTGATTTTTTGCACATTCCTGTAAAGTTCCTTAGAGTAAGTTACTAAAAGTTACAGTTTAGTTCACAGGATGGCCGTCTTTGTGGTCCTAGATATAAATTGTTAGGTAACTGAAAAGGTTTTGAACTAATGTAAGCTCCTAACAACTTCCTGGTAGAGGGTTTTTTAAGTTTATTTATTTCTATTTTTATTAATACATATTTGCAATAATATGATTATACTCAGTGTAAGGGAATGGTACATGTCCATAACACAATTCAATTCCCTTTCCTCCTCTTTCCAGCCACTTTTATTTTGCCAGCATCAGATGCATTTATTTATCTTATAAAAACTTATGAAGCAAATATTCATGTACAGAGATGGAAAACCAGACTAATAAGCCAAAGAACACATAAAATATATGACAATTATATTAAATCATATTACATTTTTAGATTATTTTATTATTTTTTTTGTACCAGAGATCAAACTCAGGACTTTGCCTTTAAGAGACAGACATTCACATCCCTATCATACTTTTTTCTTTCTCTTTTTTTATATCTGCATTTTATTTCTTTACAAATATATGTAATATGTACATATGATATATACATACTATATATGTATGTAAGTAGATGTATATTCAGTTTTCACATAAGATAAATCATTTGACAACTAAACTTGCATTTCTGAGTGACTTAATATTATGGTCTCCAGGTGCAGCACAATTCATAATAGTCAAATCTTGGAAAAAGTCTATATCTCCATCAAAAGGTCAATGTTTTTAAAAATATGGTATTTATGTAAAATCAAGTACCACTTTACCATAAAAAATGACCAATAGGTCATTTGTGGATGGAAACACTGAGTTTTAGCTAATACTACCCTGCGGATATATTTCTTGTCTTTATTTACTTAATCCGATCACCTTTTCCGGTCTCCCACACTCAGATCTCTCAGGTCATATTCACACCCCTCTCCCCTAAGCACAGGGGACTCTTCTCCCTTGGACTTGAGTACTTTTGTGTTTACTCATTTCAGTTTGATATGTACAGTGGGTCTAGAGCTTGCTATCTTCCGATCCTATTTGACAGAAACTAGGAGAATAATGGAAAGTATTCCATTTTTGATTTTTTATTCATACTATAATTGCTCTGAAAATAATATATCTCTGCCTGACTAGGGTCAAAATTGTAAAGTAGGAAGTAAATTAAACAGAATCAAAATGAGGTATAACTCTGATAATTTATTTCTGTATTTTCTTGTAAAAATATCTCTGTATCACTCTCATCCCTTTCTTTTTCTATTGAGAAGTAAAAATTCTATAGGTCTATAATTAAATGTGGATTTGGATGTGGGTATTTTGACTTTTCTTAGCCAGATTATCTACTCTACAAAAAGGATAATATTTTGGAGTAAGCTGAACAACCCCTGTTGTTTATAATTTTGATAAACTCATTCATTATTGCCTTGATATTCAAGGTCATATCATAAACAAAATCTGTCTAGGAAATTTTTTTTGAGACAGGGTCTCACTTTGAATCTAGGGATTTTGATACTGTTGTTTATTTATTTGCAGGTTCTTTTTCAAACATAAATGTAAAAGAATCATACTAAATACAATTATTTTGGTCAGTATTGTGAAATTTTCCTCAAACTCAAGTTTTAAATTATGCTACTCTTTAATTTAAAATTCTACAGAAATGTTAAGATCATTATATTGTCCTTTTGTTTTCAAAATATAAATATCTCAAGGTTACATTAGAATAATCTAGAATACACCTCATACCCAGGACTTGTTTTCGTTTATGAGATTTTAAGATTTGTGATCTCAGACAAGAATGAAAAATAACTGAGGTATAATTTATAATTTGTCACGTGGGTAATAATTATTAAAATAGATTAGTGCTATGAATTATTAATTCCTTCACTAATGAGAGACAAACAACATACAAAGCCTTATTGGAGAAAGCCTTAAAATGAGAGGTAGGCACAGTGCCATTGAGCTAAATCTCTGGCTTTTAAGTCTTAAAATGAAAATACAATCCTAACACTCCAGAAAAAATGAGATAAAAACACAAAAATTTACTTTAATGTTTTGAAGTTATTACTATAGGTCATCTCCCAATCAATGCAAATTGAAAGATTTTCTTTTAATAAAATGGAGTATCACTCTGCCATAAAGAATGACGTTTCACTCACTTATGTGCAAATACACCTCGAGGACACACTAATAAGTGAAATAAATAGATCACAGATATGTAAATACTGTATCTTTTCTCTGGTATGAGAACCTGTAGATGTATTAGACTTCTCGAATTTATGATAGATTTGTAAAATAGGAAATATTCAAAGGGAATGTGGTGGGGGAACATAATGAGGGGAAATATATATGATTTGGAAAGAAAAATAAATAGCATGTATATAAGGATGGGGGGTTGTGGGTGGGTAAGGATATGAGTAAAAATGAGAATTAGCTTGTGTCATATACTGGTACAAATTCACCAATGTTGAGTGTGATAGTGAGCTATGCGTAAAATGCACCAATAAAGAATTCAATTTAAAAAAAGAATAAAAGAGCACACAAGTAATATTTGTGATAAAAATGGTTAAATTCAACCTATTCTTTTTTTTTTTTTTTTTTGAGACAGGGTCTTGCTTTGTAGTTCAGGCTGGCCCTGAGCCCACTATGTAGCCCAAGGAAGCCTCAAACTCAGCAATTCTCCTGCCTCTGCCTCCTGAGTGCTGGGATTACAGGCGTGAGCCACCACGCCTGGCTCAACCTATTCCTTTAATGATTCAATAATTCCTGGGGTCGGAGATTTAGCTCAATGGTTCTGTCACCTGTCTCGCAAGTGTAAGTTTCCTTGTTCAATTCCCGGTAACCACACACAATACCAGATGCGGTGACTCATGCCCAGCAGCAATCAGTACCACACACCATAATGCTGGGTGTGGTGGCTCCTGCCTGTAATCCCAACATTCAGGAGGCAGAGGTAGGAGGATTTCTGAGTTCAAGGTTTGCCTGGGCTACATAGTGAGCTCAGGGCCAGCCTGAGCTACAAAGAGAGGTCCAGTTTCAAAAAAATAATACAAATAAAATACAATAAAAATATTCCTAGTAAGATTCAATATACAGCAATAGTTTGATGTTAATATAAATATAACTCGTGAAATTTGATTATATCATTGTATTCTGCATCCTCATGTCTGTAGTAATATTTATAGAGTGTCAGGTTTTTCTAGGAAAATGATATTAACAAAATATTCTGGGAAATTTTAAGGAAACGTGGGAAGTATATCATGATTTCACTTGAAGCAAGGTTTCACTCTGTTTTATTGTGTATTATTTAAAGTTTCATAGAAAATAGGTCTGAGAGGTAGCTTATTTTTGTCTACTCTGAGTATAATCTGATGACATGTACTACACAATGTACTATGTTCCATACTGTAACATTTATTAATGGCGTAGTTTTGAAAATATAATACATGCTACATAAATTTATACTGTTGAATGCATCATCAGTGTACAATTTTGTCAATGGATTTAAGAAAAAAGAGGTTTAATTGACTAAATTAATATTTGGTCAAATCTTTGTCCAAGTAACTCATACATATAAAAATAACCAAAACATTGAAAAAATATTGATATTTCTAATATATACTTATACATTTATATTGCTTGAAATATGTATATATTTTACTCATAATCTTTTTATATGTATTTCCAAAAACATTTTACTAAATCATTCTATTCAGATTTTAATTAATTGTACATATATTATCTATTCTCTGTATAAAATGAATACATTGTAGGAATATTAGATCTTATAACAGTTTTCTTCATCCACAAGGGAAATCACTACAATCCATTTTGTAACAAAGTTTTAAAACTGATTTCTTCTTGGGAGTCCTATCTCTGCCCTGTCCCATTACCCTGGCTCAGCCAGGCACGTGGCTGTACCTCACTGATCATGTGATGAAGATGCTCGGTCGCACACAGTTCAGCAGTTCTGGAAATCTGAATGGAAATCATGCACTAAGCACATAGAAGAAGTGATTCCAAGGCACAACAAGTGAGCCCTTCTAAGTGTTGATGCTAGTGTGAATACTGAGGAAGCTACAGTAACATACATTTCTTTAATCTGACCACTTTTGCCATTGTCCTGACTGTGGAACCCAGGCAAGAGGTTCTAATAATCCTATGCCTAGCTGGAGGCAAAAACTGTCATAATTAATAATCCTATGCCTAGCTGGAGGCAAAAACGGTCATAATTAATAATTGTTATCTAAGGTGAAAGAATCTCAGTACTTAAATTTGTAAGCCATAGTAATTAAAACGAATCCGATAAAGTATATAGATTTAAAATGCTATAAATCTTATAGGAAGAAAATGAGCTAAGAATACAGGCTTTTATTGTAATCTTAATTACAACATTTCCCAAACATCTATTTAGCATCCAATGATATGTGCTTGAAAATATGCAAAGTCCAATGTATAAAGTTATACAAAACTCCATTAGATACAATTTGGTATAGTGCATTCTATAGCAAAGTTTTTCTGTAGCTAAATTGTGGGAAGATCATGTGAAAAGTGATCCAAGTTATTCATAAAATATTGATATGTTTTAGAACTAGAGAAATCTATTCATTATGCTTTGTTTTAATGAAGCCATGAGATCTTATTTAAATGAGGAAATATTGAAGGCAAAATTGAGAAAAAATCTGAAGCAAAAAAAGAAATCAGCTTAAAAGTAGGAAACAGTTGGATAAAAAGGGTAAACTTGTTAAACAAGGAAGTGGGGAAAAAGCTTACTAGCTTCAAGAATGGGAACCAAATTCTTCAGTGATCCACCCCAACTTCTATTTCTATCAAAGTTAGTATATCTTATGGAGTTTTTTGTTTGTTTTTGTTTGTTTCCAGTATCGAGAATTGAACCAGAGCCCCTGTGCTTCTAAGGTAGGTGTGGTACCACTTTAGCTAAATTCCCTGCTTCTTGGAGTCTTTCCTGTGGTGCTTCCTCAGTGTTGTGCTGCTGTATCTTCAGTCAACCATGCTCGCAGTCTGTCTTTAGCTACTTAAACCCTTCCAACGATGAAGACAACTTTTCAGAGACAAAAATAAATACAAATTATTGAATTTTTCAATATATTTCTTGCTATTTAGGATTTTGGTAATTCCACACAATATTTGAATTAGTTATATTTGTCATATACCATTAAAGCATAAATTCCTTATGCATGGATATATTTAACAAAATATTCCTACACTGCCGAGAGGAGTGAATCACAAGGAGATATCAAAGAGTTGACTTACACAGAAGCCAACAAAATGGGACTAACCTAAAACAGTACAGTGAAAAAAAAATCTTATGAAAAATTTATTGATCCACAACATATTGGCTAAACTCAAGAAAATAAAGTTTTAAAAATCAAAATACATGTGACAATGTGGATAAATCTCACAAGCATAACAAGGAGCAAAATAAGATGTTGGTGTTGAAGGTCCAAAGTACTTATTAAATAGAAGAAATAAGTTTAAGAGATCTATTGTATAACATAGGAGTGGCAGTGAATAATATGTTAAAAAGCATTAAGTGATTGGATTGATGTAGTTTTCTCACCATGAAATGTATATGTGAAGTAATGTTTATGATAAGTAGCTAGATTTGATTGCTCCCCCAGATGCTAACATATATATGTTTATAGAATTGTAAGATATCACACTATACATGGTAAATTCATGCAATATTAGTTGTCAAATAAAATCACAAGTTTCAAAGAGGCTACAAGCCGAGGTACACAACAGAATAATATTGTTTAAATGAAATCTAAAAATATGCAAAAGTAACTTTTTTAGTTTAGGGCTCATGGTAGCAGCATCTCCTGTGATATAGTGAATAAAAAAAACAGCAAGTGGGGACTTCTGGTTATATTTGCTATTTATTTGGTCAAAGGAAACGTTTCTACTTGTGTGCTGCAAATTTCTATTTGTGTGCTATTCTGCAATTTCTATTTGTGTGCTATTCTGTAATTAATACTCTGCTAAAAAAAAAAAAAACTTCTGAAAGTTAATCCAATGTCCTTGTGTGGAAACACTTAAAACTAGTGACCCAAAAAATCTAAAATGAATCGCTGGTGAACATTTCAGCTTAAAATGTAACAGATATAGAGATGATGAACGATGGGGAACTCCTAATTGTGTGTGCATTTGTGCACATGCACACTTGTGTGTTTTCTTGGTTTACTAATCTTAGAATAGGATATGCTAACAAATTTCTTTGGCCTTAAAAGAGACACCTTCCACCAGATTTGGTAATTCGTAATAAGATCTCTTTCAATAACACAAAATAAAAGAACCTAGATGATGAAATCACACCCATCAATATTCCTGCTTTGATCTGAAACAACTTCAAAATTGGTTAGAATTGAGATAAACCTGACAGTAAAGCAGAAAGGCAAAAAGGAAAAAAAAAAAAGTTGATTACAAACATGCAGCCACGGATGGGGAATCACTGGTAACATTTGTTACATTCAGTCCTTCAGACCAAATAGCGCAGCACATGGGAACTAAAGACAGTATTTAAGCTTGTTTGCAATATACTAGGAATTCAATTTTATTTTCTCCATCTGTTGTTATTTTTTATTTCTGAATCACAGTTTAAAACTAAATGGAATACCACTGTGTACCTTTTCCTAACGACCAACATAATATGTGTTAAAATCCCAAGTCTTGGCAGAGTAAAGAATAAGTCCAATTGTCTTCATTCGAACTTTCCCTCCATTCAAATGAAAAAACATTAGATGAGTTGTAAACTCACAATTCATCCCTGACTGCTTAGAGTTGAAGCAAAATTGCATTTTTGAGGAATTGAATACTTCTCTAGCCAACTCCCCGGTGCATAGTTATTCTACTTCTATTTTCCTGAAATGAGGAACTGCTATTGTGCCGTGCATCTGGAGGTCATTAAATGAAAGTTGGTAATTTCTGAGAATGGTGCTGGTAATAAGATTTACTTTGTTTTATGGATAAGTTTGTATATAATTGCCCAGTTATTTTAAATGAATTTTCCAAAACTGACTATAAATGTCGGCCCTGGCTAGCCACGCTAATGTGACATTTACAGAAGAGGTGCACGAGCCATGTTCCGTGCTGTGGCATCTGTAAATGTTATAGAAGAAAAACAATGGCTTTTTATCCACAGCAAATTCAGAAATACTGTGGATTATGGTAAATCGCCTTATTTAAATGTATCCATATTGAAATATTTACTTCTGGGCATTCAGTACTGGACCTCTTATCTGAACTTTTGATGACCTTCCAAGAATTCTCTTATTAATAGAAGAACAACTAATGATTATGATTCTAGCATCTAAACTTTGGGGACTCACTTATCATCCGTCTTCATATATTTGGCCAATAAAAGGATTTGAAATGCAAGCATTCCAAGTGCTAGTACTATGTAGGGAAAAACGAGCTGAAAAAAGCATGTAAGATATATTCAGCTTCTGCTATCTATTCCATGATATTCGTTCAGTGGTCAGAAAACTTTTCTTGAAAAACTGCATATTAAATATTTTAGATTATGCTGACTCTTCAATTTTTGTTCCAAGTACTCACTGTTGTTGTAGTGACACAAATGCAGCCATAGACAGTATGTGACCAACTTAGCAAAGCTGTGTTCTGACAAAACTTCGCTCCTAAACAAGTATTATGCTGCATTTGGTCCACAGGCAAGAGTTTGCTGACTCCTGTACTGGACAAATGAACACGTGACACAAAACTCCTGAGCTTTCTCTTTCCCTTAACATAGTTATCCATTCCTGATACCTCTTACATCTTTCCTTCCCATCCATGTGCCTTCAGATGTAGTTTTATATACAGGGCTGGCTCCTCATGGGAGTTACCTGTGAAGTCACACAGGGTCTCACACTGACAAGAATCTTAGTTTGGGGTTAAATACTCTGCTGCTGAACTTATCATCTAAACTTAATGTCTTAAAATCTTTCATTTTCTTCAAAAACAGATTTGATATTTTCATTTTGCAATAGCACCTCCCAGTTGACATAGCTCATCCTGAAACTGCATGTATCATTCTATATCGAATTGGTTGAGTTCTGTTATTAGAATTTTTTGTTTTTTGTTTTTTTTTTTAGACAGGGTCTCACTTTATAGTTCAGGCTGGTCCTGAGCTCACTATGTAGCCCAGGCAGGCCTCCAACTCCACAGCAATCCTCCTGCCTCTACCTCCCAAATGCTGGGATTACAGGCATGAGCCACCATGCCCAGCATTGTGTGTAGTACTGATTGCTGATGAGCCTGCATCACCACACCCAGTATCGTTGTATGTGATTACTGCGGATTGAACTCAAGACATTGAATTTACCAGGCAGCTGCTGGAACCACTGAGCTAAATCACCAGCTCACATTATTAGAATTCTTGTAAAACTCTTCCATGGAAAATTTGCCCATATCTTTCTCATCTACAACCTAGATTTAAACACCTTTCATTTACTCTTGTTTTTTTTTTTTTTTTTTTTTTTTTTTTTTTTTTTTTTTTTTTTTTTTTTTTT
>PVIC010023049.1:0-27120 GCA_004025085.1 Thryonomys swinderianus | reverse complement strand
TCAGGCTGGCCCTGAGCTCACTATGGTGCCCAGGCAAGCCACCGCGAACTCAGCAATCCTCCTGTCTCTGCCTCCCGAGTGCTGGGATTACAGACGTGAGCCACCACGCCCAGCATTATATGTGGTAACCGGGGATCGAACTCAGGTCCTTGCGCTTGCGAGGCAGGCGCCGGAACCACTGAGCTAACCCTCCGGCCCATTTTTTCTGAGACTGCTCATATGTCCGTGCCATAGTTACTTTTCTTGATGCTGAGACAGAACACTGGACACCCAAAGTTAAGGCAGGAAAGGTTTATTTGGCTTACAGTTTAGAGGTTTCGGTCTGTAATCGGCAGATTCAAGGCAGAGTGGCACAGGAAAGAGGTGCATCTCAGGAGAGAACAATAGTTCATGGTGTCCACAAGGTGGCAAAACTCAGGGGTACACTGCCTGGCCTCCCAAGCCTTCTTCTAAAATGTGGGTGGAAGTCTTCCTCACCCTGTGCCTCTTGCATTCTGCGTGCACCCAAAAGCAGGACCACGTAGATAATGCCAGGGTCTCCTGCCAACCAGAGCAGGAGCCAGCCTGCCTTCTCTCTTGGCTCTGGTGGGGTCCTGTGCCTGTGAACCAGATCCTGAGGAGCAACTTCCACAAGCCACCACCATTCTGGAACGGTGCTCTGAGGCTCTCTTCTCAAAGCAAAGTCTTTCACTGTTGGAGTTTGAGGCCGGGAAGCTGGAATCCTGCTGTTTTCATGCACTGTTTCAGGCTATGCTTTCTATTCTTCTGTTCCTTCTGAATAATCAAAATATCCTGTGCTCTATCTTTGCAGCACACAGCTTTACTGGTGCTTCCTTTCCGGCCAAACTCACCATGTTCTGAATTATTCTGCTGGGCTCTTTGTTCTTGATTCTCAACATGATCTGGCTAAAAACCCCTAACAGTAGCCATGCCACGGCCTCAACGTTAGACTGCTGAAATGTCTTCTGCAACATTAATTTGTCTACTACCCTTAATCTCAGGCTCAGGCAGTCTCTGGACATGAGTAAAATGCAGATAAACTTTCTGCCAAGGTATGACACACATTATCTGGAGTTTAAGAGCCAGTGTGGTTTCTTCCTAGTAGAAATCTCCTGAGCCTGGTCTTTGCCAGCAGGATTTCTATCAGCTATTTCTATTGTGGTCTTCTGAGCTCTGCCCAGACAAATACAGCCTGAGGTATTCCAGCTTTACTTTTTTTGGGTGGCATCTCCAAACTTTTCCTATCTCTTCTTCCCACAAGCCAGTTCTAAAGGCTCCCGAGCCACATGGCCAGGTAATGTCATAGCATTGACTCCATTTCTGTGGTACCTCATTCTGTTTTAGTTACTTTTCTGTCATTCCTGATACAAAATATGTGGCCCCTGAAGTTACAGTGTGAAAAATTTGTCTGGCTGACAGTTTATAGCAGTTTCAGTCACCATTTGCTGGCCTCAGGCAGAGTGGCATCACAGAGGGAAACAGTCCACGGTGAACGGAAGGTAGCAAAGCAACAAGTGACACCCACAACTCTCCTGCACCTTTTGTTTTATCTGTGCTGCTTATGGCAGGAAGCGCCCACACTCTTACATGGCACCGTCAGTCCCGGCATCACACACTCTGGACCCACCCACCTCTGCGAAAGTCCCACTTTGACCGTGTGAGGCTGAGCGTGGGCATCTGGACGCAAACCCTGACATCCTGTCTCTGAGGAGCTAGTGTGTACGTCTGCACCAGCTCTTCTGCAACGGTTCTGCCCTGAAAGCGTCAGGAAGACCGTGCACAGCTCTGTTCCTCATTGGCCAAAGTGAAAACTCTCTCTTCCTTCACGTAGGCGCAAATGCTCCGCATCACAGTGGTGAAGCTCGATCAGAGCCAACTGCAGTGCAGTATTCCGTGCAATTTACTGAATCATTTTATTTCTGGGTAAATAGCACGTAAGCTGCCTTCCTAATTTCATGCTTATCTAACAAGAATTGACATGCATTTCATTTTATTATGTTTTTGGTGTAGCCCACTTAGGATCTGCTTTCAAGAAATGCGCTCTAATGATTTAATTGTGAAGATTTCCTTAGCACAAGCTCAGGCTTGAGAGTAGTCGGGGGTCACGCAGGGACCCTGAGATGTCAAGTAGAGTTGTCCGTGGACTGGGGGGAATTGATGTCAGTTGCATCTGGGACCTAACTGCCTCTGCCGGACGCTCCTTTAGATCCTGTCACTCATTTAATAATTGCAAATAAAGCCCATGGCGTTGTGTTGTCCCAGCCAACCCTTTGCCCTTGCTGTGATGGTGCTGAGCGCTGACCCTTTCCTTTTTGACCTCGCCCCATGGAGATGTGTGATGCCACCTGTTAAATGTGGTGTCTTCCCTCGGCCTTGGATCTCGATCTAGTAGGATTTCAAAGTCCCCATGTTGTCTGTTACTTTTTCTTTCACTTGGAAGTCAGCATAATCATCAGAACTGTTTCACAGCTTAATAGAACTGTACGTACATATTAAAACATTTTATGGGAGGTAATGTAGCTGTGTTAACAAAATAAGAGCTCCGTTTATTTTATCAGCTCCTAACCAGTGGTTTGAGGTTAACATAATATACGCAGTCTCTTAATAGAGTACATCCCCATAGCTAACGTGAAATGATGCTTTTTCAACTCTATCAACTCGTGTCTGATGCCGAATCGATCTTTGAATGAACTGACAGAGTCTGGTTCCTTCTATTCTTTCATCTCCCAGCAGCCCTCATTCCTCGGGGTGGTATTACTTACTATACCCGTATTCGGAAGTTTCGCCGGAGGTTGAAGACAAGTTGTCGAGGGCACCCTTCTTCTTCTTGCCTCGAGTTCTGTGTTTATTTTCCTGGCATGTTTCCCCTGATTCTGTCCCTGGTGAGTATGCAGAATAGTTGCTTGAGTGCGTGATAGCCAATCTAACACGATGACGTTCTGGCTGCTCACTTTGAGAGTCTTCTTACTGGTCCCTGGCATTATTCTGAACCAGGAAGTCGAAGACAATGGAGACGCCAACCTATCGATTTAGGAGCCAGCACTCTATCTCTTTACAGCAGTTAGAAATAAATCACTGTCTGAGCCTTCGCAGCCTGGCCTTTGTCTTGGGAAAAGTTGCTGGCAGCGGGGTTTGGGTGCCTCTGCCAACCCTTGGCCTCTCTGGCATCTTCCGGTCCCAAGGCCTGGGGAGCTTTGGTTACAGGTGCATCAGCTGCGCTTCTTTCCGGAAGTGGGAGGGCAGGTAACTTTAGCCATCGTGAAGGGTTCAGTTCTGAGAGTGTGTGGACCCCCTCCTGAGGGGAACATGAAATTTCCTGTACCCAAATGACCAAGCTGTATCTGAGATCGTTCACTGTAACTGGTGAAAATAACTAAGAAAATGTGGGCTTGAATTGAAACTTTGAGTCACAAATTCACTAAATGTGAATTATGATTTTTAAAAAATTACACTAAATGGCTTTTTGCATGGGACAAACGAATCCTAAATGACCTTTGTGTTGGAAATGAAATGCTTTGCTTTCCGTGAACTAATAAAACATCTCTAAATCTGGGAGAGGAGAGAAACCAAGTGTCCAATCTGTAATACCCTTGTGTTCATCAATATTGCGGTAACACAAGATGTTTCCAGAAACTTCTTCACCAACTTATAGCACTTTCTGCCCAAATAGAAGATAAATAGCGTTTGGTTCAAGGTTCCGAGTTTTGTTGCAGTTTTTGGTCAGGAGAAATTACTAGGTCAAGAGTTTCAATTTCAGTAAAAGTATAGCTTATGGGGCTGCTGGTGATGATTGGACAGCTGTTATGCCAGGCACGGGGATTATAACAGAGGGGAAAGTGGCAGCCTTTGGAGAAGGTGACACAGAGAAATTGAGGATATGATGTAAAAGGATCCAAACACTTTCCTGGTCCTCATTCAGTTGATATCATGATGGACTCTGCCTTTGCCATCACTGTCAACATGGCATCTCTGCAGCATGGTGGTGTCATGTGCCCTGGCCCTAGGCTCCTTCCTAGGCCTTATGTCCCCGTTCTGCAGCCATTCCTACAGATGTGCTCCTTCCTAAGATTCCAGGCATGTCCTTGACATGACTGCCCTGGTGCTCGATGGTCCCCATGGCCGTCTTCCCTTCCAAGAGTGTCCACTTCACTGTTGCTGCCTCCCAGGCAGCTTGATTGGCAGCTCCCTGTCCCAGGAAGCCTCCCTCTGTGCCTCGTTGTGCCGGGCTCTTCTCCACAGGGCGTCCTGTCCCCTGCTGTTACACCACAGAGCTCTGCACTGGCTGCTGTGCTCTCCGCCCCCACCTGGGAACAAGCCCCCGGAGAATGGGGCTCTGTCCTGCTCTGCACTGCAGCCTGGAATGGGCCACAGTGTCTCCAATCAGCAGACGCTCACCATGTGCTAAACATATTAAAGGGAGGAATTGAAGTTGTGCTTTTGCAAAATTACACATTTATGTTTTCTTGGTTTCATAACAAGAAGACTGTCATTTGTAATCTATAAACTGTGAAAAATCCTTAATTATACTGGACAGAAAGAGTTAACATCAGCAGTCATTTGTTAAGCCCTTTCTCTCTGCCAGACATTTAATGTCCTAAATGATGCTAAGTGTTTGGTTAAAAAAAAAACTGCCTTTTATTTTTGTCCCATTGCACCAAGCAGTTTATAGTGTGCCTGGTGTTTGGCTCAATAAGCTCCTCTGTCCTTAGGGACAAAAGTGATGTCATTTTAAGAGTGGCCTGCTATGCTGGCATTTATCCAACTGCAGGTGTCCAAAGTGGAAGTGTTCAACTTTAGGATGGTATTTAAAATACACAGAGGTGTCCCCATGTGAATTTCTAGCCATTCAAGGTCAGTCTAGCATAGGGAGGTGTCTGCTCAGTAGCATATGGCACTGGCAAAGGTGTAGCTGCTGTGGTCCACAGCTCCTGTTTGGCTCCAAACTGCACTTGCCGAGAGCCTTGTGTAGGAACAAGTCATCTCCAAGGACACTGGTCTTTGGTATGCGCAAGGATTTTCTAGCACTCTGCTTAGATGCCTAAGAAGAGCCAGGGCTTGGGCCTGAGGCTGTTTTAGGTTCTTCATAGAGGTGCTCACTTCTGCTTTTGTCATTGTCCATCTTCCTGTGGCAAAAGAGAGAGTCAGGAAAGTTCTTCAGGGAGATCATAAGGGCCGCTCTTAGGCAGTGGGTGGGGGCTTCACACTGTTCCTCGGTGTAGATCCAGAATGTCCCTCCGGAAGGCCCAGGAATTGGAGGCTCGGTCCCTAGTGCAGCAGGTGTCAAAGGTGGAGCTTCTGGGAGGTGATTGGTTCTTGAGAGAACTGATGTCATCGATTTTATGGCCTCACTGGGGATCGAGGGAAGCTGAGGAGGTGAGGCCCAGCCGAAGAGCATGGGTCATGGGAAAGACCTCTGGAACTTTTTATCTTACCACTACCCTCTGCTTTGCTTCTCTCTCCCCATCCTGTTGCTGTGAGGTGAGCAGCTTCCCTGTACCACACCTTTCCGTCATGTTTCTGCCCGGCCACAAGTCTAAAGGCAACGGAGTCAGTCAGCCGTGGATGGAAACTTCTGAGATCAGGAGCCAAAATAAACCTTTTCCCTTTATGTTGCTTCCTCAGGTATTTTTGTCACCATGATGGAAGCTGATGGGCACGTCCTCTTGCATTTTGGCTCCTTTTGCTTAAAAGCTGGAGAGTCTGTCTGCACACTCTGATAGCTAGGACATGTACAGCACACAAAGCGCAGTGCACCCTGACCATAGATGTCTTTCTGGAGTAGAACTGTGACCCTGGGCCTCAGGTTCAGTGTTCTTGGGTGCCTGGAAGAGGAGCCTGGGTGGCCAAAGGACAAAGAAGCGACGGGTGCTGTACCTGCTCTCCTAACTTTGCTTTGCTGTCTGCCCTCTCCTCTGCCCCTTCTTGGCCTTCGCCTTAGCCAGAGGGACCTCTGCTTTGCCAGGCATCTTGTCGGATGGGTGTCAAAAGCTCCTTCTCCTTGAAGTTGAGGCCCGCCGTTTGGAAGGCCTCTCTTCAGGATCCTGTTCTCTGATTTCCCTGGGTGTGTGCCAAGTGCTGAGTGCCAAGTGCAGCTCGGGTGACGCTTGAGGAAGCCTGTGGAGACTCTGTAAGCCGGGCACGCAGGATGTTTAGAGACACCCTGGCTGAAAAGGACTCTAGGCCGGCTCTCCCTCTCCAGCAGGAGGTCGCGCTGGATACTGCCCATCTTGCCCTGGGTATCAGTTACTGCAGTTCACACACGTGCAGATCATGGCTGGCATGGCCAGGCATTTGTAACCAGGGCCAAATGGTGCCTCTTGTGTATGCATGAATCACTGAGATGACGGTATTTCTGTTATGAAGCTGTTGCATAGTGTTATATGGTGCTTCTTTCTGCTTTTATATAGATTCCAACTGTGCATGGAGATTCCCCCCATCTTCCCCGTTAACTACTCCAGAGAAATGAACTCTCCCCTCAGGGAAAGTGACCCACGGTGATGGATTGTGTATACATGTATACAGGAATATATTGTTGGTCTTCAGTTCTTAACCTGTATCTGTAGCTCTTTTTTTCATTTCTGCCATTTTTATGCAAAACAAAAAACCAAAAAAAATTTCAGGACAAAGGGTGAGAGGTGACTCCGAGTACTTGTAGTTAGATACTGTCTGTTTTAGTTTCTGTGGTAGCTTTGATCATTTTGAAAATTGTTCTGGTGCCATGAAAAAACATGTAAAGATCTCAGTTCTATCTTACGTGCAATAATTACACTGGGACAACCTAGGAATTGATCAAGTTATGTTTTTTATGGTGGAGTAAGTTTTATTTCCCATGTGTAATGGTTGGGAAAGAGTTTAGCTCTGTCCCCTTGAAGATTCAGTGCGTGTGAGATTAGCCAAGTAACACCTGTGTTTCTGCTAGGCAGCAAGTGGTGGGTTCGGTGACCTTGGGGTGACCTTTGGAACTCTGTTTTGGAAGTTTTGTTTTCTGCTGTGTCATCTTGGTGGGTGATTGTCTTCACACTGGGCTAGTAGAGGGTGAAATCCAATTGCTCCACCTCCAGGTGAGATCAGCAGAGAGGGAGGAGGGGCAGCGGCTGAGGAGGCCTGTGAGAGCCGGTCTTCCTCCCGCCTGGGAGCCGAACACTGGTCCCCAGCAGGAGCATCTGCTCGGGTTTCTGAACCATGCACGTTGCTCAGTTAGCTTTGGGATGGTCTCCTCTGCACGCTTCAGATTCTTTCTACAATTCAGTGCATAGAGGAAAATCAGAAAATTGTCTGTGCTTGGGGTGTATGTAGTTACTGGAGAATTTTACACACAACACATATCACACACACCACACAGCACATACATATTTGTTTTGCTGTCAGTTTTTAAAGCAAAAAGAATTTATTGGCAGTGCAGGTTCTTTTGTCTTAGCTTTGTACATTGTAAAAAACGTAAATATGCATAGATTTTAGTTTTCTGTGTTATACTAAAATTTTAACAAGAGGTTAAGGATTAAGCTACTGTTTTGACATAGACAGACATATACAACTGCTGATGTTATTTTGCGATTTAAGCATATTTTACTTAGAGAAAAGCAGTATTTTTTAGAATATTGTTGATTTTTCCCATCTTGTAAAAATCATTATGTCAAGAAAATACGTAATAAACTCTAGTCTCAAGCAGGGGCCATTGTGTAAGGGTCAATTTATTTTTTCTTAAAAGCAGGATTAGCTATTTCTTTCTCTAAAGTTCTAATTTAGTTTGATCTTTGATTAACAGTGCAGTTGTGAAGATGTTGATGAAGATCCCTAGGGAGTACAGGCCTGACTTTGGGGGTGTCAGCAGGATCCGGAGAGGTTCTCAAAGGAAGCTCAGAGCTGTGTCCTCTGTGTTTTCCTCTCTGGCACAGATGTGGCCTGGAGGAGGGCACAGCTCAGCCCACCCAGCCGGAGGCTCTGAGTCGGGGTCTGTGGAGACAGCAGCACACTTTATAACACGTGCGTACACCTCACATATTATACCAAGTCGCCTTCTGATGCTGATCTGCAACGCAGGACCTCTGGGTCTTCTGCTTCATCAGGGCGATTCTCTGTGGACCAGGGCGCCAGTGTGTCTGCTCAGCAGTGGCCCTGATGATGGGGGCGATGGATGCCTAGATGAGTTGGGAGGAAACAAGTGACTTTATGATACGCCCTACCTACCAGAAACACACCCACCACCAGCTGACCCGGAGAAGTCTTTCTGTTGTGCGTTTTGACTCCTCACTTGAGACTTGTGAGTTTTCTCGACAAGTGGGCAGAACGTGCGTCCATCGGCCCTGTGGGAGTGATACCCACCCCGCCTTCCTAATCAGTGTGGAGGGAATTTACAGATGAATGAGTCAGAACCATGTGCAGCATTTAATAATGTGTTATGACAACATAAAAAGATCTGAGGATTAATCAAACCTTTACAAATGGCGCTGAATTGATGAGGGATTTACATCTGGCTCTCTGTGGTCGGCCTCATGACAATAACTTACGCCCCAGAATTGCGTTGCTGTTCCTTCTTAATTGCCTAAGTTGTGCTGTAGGGTGATACAGAAGACATTAAAATATGAGCAACAGATGGAGGCTTGCTAATGGAGTTTTCTGTCCTATTTATTTTTTATTATTGTTTTCTGTTTATGTATAAACATTTCTATACTTTTTCCAGGGCGGCAGTAGCTTCAGACTGCTGTTTCTCCATCCCCCCCGTACCTTGTTGCCTCAGTTTCCCTTCGCTCCATCACTGTATGAAGAAAGAGTTTCCGGAGTGTCTGCCTTCTGGGTCCGCTTGGGCTTTGTTACTGTGGGTGGGAATTAAGGGGGCCCCGCCTGGCCGGGACCACAGGGTGGTGATGCCAGTGTCTGTGCAAGGACAGGGATGGTTGTTCTTCATCTGTTCTGGCTGTGTTTTCCTTAGGTTTTTATTTTTATTGTTTCGCGGTGCTTGAAATGGAACCTAAGGCTTTCACATTTACATCACACCTCCAGCCTTTTTAAATTTCTTATTTTGAGACAGGGCTTCTGAATTGCCCAATCAGCTGGGCTCGCTGTCTTTCTGCATCAGCCTCCTGGAGCCCTGAGATTACAGGTCTGCTCCACCGCACCGGCTTGCAGTTTCCTTCTGTTAAGCAACAGTGAAAAAGGAGAAAGAACCATTGTGTTTCGGGAATGCGACCTTTCATGTGACCTGATTTTGTTAAGTGCACTGGATTAAGAAATGCTAAGCAGGTTGGAAAGCGTGCCCCTGAGCGTGCCCAGGTAGGTCGTGCAGGCGTGACCTTGGGTACTGCTTGGCCTGGTCCCGGCACTGTCCCTGTTCTGCTTCCCAGCAGCCAGGAGCAGCTTTGCCCCCGCCGTGCCTTTCGGCTGTGTTGTCCCTGCAGTGGAGCCGCTGACCGCGGGACTGGACCTCCTGACCGCAGGAGCTGCCCCTTTGAACTGCGCGTGGCGGTGTTGTGTCTCATGGACGGAACGTGGACTCATACGTGGAGCACGAAGGTGCCTGTCGCAAGCTTCCTGTGTCCATCCGCTGGTTCATGGAGCCGGCTTGGCACGTCAGGCTTCGTCTGGTGTTCAGCGGCTTGAAGATGCTTCCCTGGGGTCAGCCAGCTTGCGTTGCTGTGGGAGACGCCACCTCCAGACAATCAGGCCGGTGAGGTACTACGTGCCTCCTCCTGGGACGCAGAGCTGCCTCGTGCCGTTGTCCAGAGCGCGGGTCCTGTGGCCCGGGACGCCTCTGTTACCACGCCACTCCTGTCCGTCCTCCGCTTCTTTATTTGGTGCTCAGTGACTTTTTAAATGTGGGACAATCAATTTAGGTGAAAATGGAAAGACAATAAAGAAAAGACACAAAATTAGTCCGTAGTTTTCCTTAAAGTCATTTTTTTGGATGAGCTGTGTCAATGTTTGTTGAGGTTTAAAAGCATAAAGCTGCCGCATCTCCTGAGCCGTGGTGCTGGGGCCGGCCAGCATGTTTAGGACCCGCTGCTCCCACCTCCCCTGCTCCACCAGAGGCGCCACGGAAGTCCAAGCACCTCCCTGTTTCCCAGAGGGACCTCCCTGTGCTGGCGTTTGGACCAGAGCTTGGCGCTGACTCATTGAGTTGTGCTGCATGCGTGTGTTCTCATTACATTCTCGATAGCTTGCAGTAACTGATATATCTGTTTGATAGAACGAATCCTGTAATTGTTATTCATATAAACAGCATACAACACATGCAGACAAATCCTATGCTCTTGAATTCAGCTCAGCCTAGACCGTGCTCGCCGATGCTTTAGACACTCGAGGTTCAAGTTGAACTCAGGTGTGCAGCTTGCGTCTTACTCACTGCAGGTGGGACGAGGATACCGGGTCAGAGCCGCTCTTCGTGTTCCCTGCGTGCATTACCGTGAGAAGCAAGCGGCTGTGGAAGGTGTGTGCTGCCGGGCGGCGGGCACGAGGCTCCCTTTCCATTCTGTGCTCCTTCGCTCCCTTCTGCCACTCTGAGTGGGCACACCCCAGGGCTCCAGTGCCACGGACCTCAGTGCCAAAGCACCTTCCGTGTGGAATCCACACTGTCTCTGTGAGCTGGAGAAAATCTGTGCCTTTGTCTTTGAAACCGTCATAGCTTCCAGAAATTTATATTAAGGTTTCTAAAATGTTCCTGAATTGAAATAAAAATATTTCAAAGTTTGATATCATTTTCTCTAATGAGCTAGACAGAGGGAAGCTCTTTCCCCTCATGGTGGCATTGCCATGCTTTAGAACCTTTATCTGTGATCCTGAAGGTCTCGGAAATACATTGCCACAGAGGGACACACTGCTGTTCCGGGAACTCTTTTGTCCTGCAGATGAGACCCGCAGTCGGAGCGTGGCCCGGAAGTGTGCCCCGCGGGAGGCCGTTGCCTGCAGTCTCGGAGATGGTTTCCAGTTCTGCTCGGGTGGGTAAGGTCTTACATCGGGCTTGGGTCCACGTTGGCTGTTGTCGGAGGTCTCGGATGACAGGGGGACTTAGGTTGACCAGAGTCGCTTTGCACAGTGTCTTCTGTCCGCTGGGCTGGGAGGAAAAGGCCTGCCTGCCAGCCCCAGCCCAGCCCCCTCGCTCTCCCCAGCCGCCAGCCTCCTCCTCCCCCACTGCTCTCCCAGCCTCTCCCTGAATCGTGCCCTCACTTCTCAGTGCGGAGGAATCCCGGAAAACATTATTACCCGGCCTGCGTGAAAGTGGGGGCCCGAGGTGGGGGCAAGCTGGCAGCTGCCCACCGCCCAGAACTCCCCCGGACTGGGGGGCGCCACGCCTCTCTAGGGGCTGCTGCAGGGAGAGCCTGAGCCCCCTTTCTCCATGGAAGCGGGATGCGGGCGGCCCCCTCAGCCTCGGTCCCCGCCTCTCCTCCTGCCGCTCAGCCTCCCCCTCGACGGAGGGACGAACTATCTCAGAGCACGAGGAGCCTCTGGCCCTGGGAACACACGCTCTGACACCCTTGATCCCGCGCATTCTGGGCCTGGGTGGTCCTGACTTCGGTCATTCCTCTCTGTCCGCTCCTGTCGGTGGCACCGATGGCAATTGGTGAAAAATGATCCTTCCTGGACACCTTATAAGGCGTTTAAAAATGAAATAAATGGAAACAAGTGCAATAGACATAAAGGCACTACTTAGTAGTTTTTCCTCAATTACTAAATAATTTTTAAGTCTACCATCCTCTTTCAGAGGGAGAGAATAAAGGACCGTTTCGATTCACCTGGAGTGTAAACACACTCTGGGGCCTTGTGGTCTTCATGAGACTGTCACTCAGGTGTGGGAGAGGCACAGGAAACAGTTGATTATACTCACAGGTCCTAATGGCAGGAGCACAGCCACGGTGGAGAGACCCCGGGTGGGGAGGAGGCGAGTAGGGAGAGGGTCAGGCTTGGCCGGGGCTTCTGTGGGGCTAGAAAGACAGGGCAAGGGGTACCGTGTTGGGCTGGATGGTTAGAGCAGCTAGACAGGGTGTGTCCGGTGGGTTAACCGGGGGTGATGAACGCAAAGGAGTACAGTTCTCCAGGGCGCAGGGCAGCCCGAGGAACAGTGATTGTGTGCATCACCCAACCCAGCTTGGGCCCTTGGTTACTTTTAGGAGCTAGTTGAGCTTGGGACGAGGCGTTCTCCACCCAGCGAGCAGGGCCTCCCAGATGTCAAAATGCCCTGACATACAGGTTCTGAAAGGCGTGTACCAGATGCCATTGCAAACAGGGTCATGTGGACAGCATGGGCTTAGCTTGGAGCATATGTACAGCTTTGCATATGTCTCTGTGTGCCTGAGGCACTACACACGATTTCCTGTCTTGGAATCAAGAGCGTGCCCTGTCTCTGAGTGCTAGCTGGCGGTCAGACGGTAAGTTCCAGGGCACTGACACAAAATGGGCCACTTTATTGAAAAAATGATGAAAGTGCATCAGCCTGGTGCTTTCTGCTTCATGGAAGCCTCCACTCCACCCCTGACTTGCTGTGTGACCTTGTGCTTGATGCTCAGTGTTTCGCATTTCTGTTCTGTAAGATAAGGACAGTGCGAGGCTGGTGTGTGGGTGCAGTCTCAGGCTGCCATGGCTTAGATGCCTCTATAGTGTTGGCAAAATGTTTGTACAGTCTTTTCGGAGGACCCGTTGCCAGGGCCCTGGGTAGGAGGGCCATGCCTGGGATCTGGAGAACCGGAAGTTCTTGCTACTTTTGTGGTATTATCACCACAGCAGTCTCTTTCTCAGGCTATGGCACCTGCGCATGTGACATCTGTAATTGAAAGGATCTCAGAACGGCAGCAGGCATAAGTAGGGCACAGCGTTTCTGCAGAACTGTGCCTAACTTTTGAAGCAACGTCAGTGACCATTTGGTGAGACTTTTCTTCAGAAGCCACGGAAGTTACGTATGCATAGACCAGTTACCCTCCGAAGTTCATCGTTCTTCACTGGTGAAAGCTGATTGTCTCCGAGTCTCTGTGGCATCACCAGCTTTCAGATGTTTCCAGAAGTATCTTGTTCCCCTGGGTGTCCAGAGCTCTAAAGAGAGAAAGAGGAAGGCTCCACACGATACTCTTATTAATAAGGAATTGCATTTGGAAGACCACATCAAATTAACCAATTTAAAAGACAAATATTGGATTCATGTGTGAGGCTATTTTAAGGCCTTTTTATTCATGCATATTAAAACACAAATGAACAGTGATTATCTCAAATGGCCTGCTCAGAGCCGTGTTAGCAGCAGGTTGTGTGTGTAGTTTTATGGGCCTTGAAAATATTCTCATAGACTTACTTGAAAATTATAGAAATAGGAGCCTAAAAATAAGTAAAGAATCAAGGCAATTCTCAAAAAGCCCCTGCCTTCTTTAGATAATTGATCAAGTACTTCAGGATGAGGAGTTTCCGTTGACCTCACTCCTGGGTGATGGAATAAAGTGGACAGCATGTGTGTCTCAGATTCCACCAACTCTGAATTTCAACTTCTTTTTTTTTTTTTTTTTTTGAGACAGTGTCTCACATTATAGCTCAGGCTGGCCCTGAGCTCACTATGTAGCCCAGGCAAGCCTGGAACTCAGCAATCCTCCTGCCTCTGCCTCCTGAGTGCTGGGATGACAGGCGTGACCCACCACGCCTGGCACTGTGGTATGTGGTATTGATTGCTGGTAGGCGTGAGTCACCACACCCAGCATTGTATGTGGTTACCGGGGATCGAACTCAGGACCTTGCACTTGCTGAGGCAGGTGCTGGAACCACTGAGCTAACCCTCCGGCCCCAAGATAGACATTTCTTTTTCTTTTTTTTTTTTTTTTTTGCTTTTTGAGCAGGGTCTTGCTTTGTAGTTCAGGCTGGCCCTGAGCTCACTATGGTGCCCAGGCAAGCTGCCGCGAACTCAGCAATCCTCCTGTCCCTGCCTCCCGAGTGCTGGGATTACAGGCGTGAGCCACCATGTCCTGCATTGTGGTATGCGGTGTTGATTGTTGGTGGGCGTGTCTCCACGCTCAGCATTATACGTGGTTACTGGGGATCGAACTCAGGTCCTTCCGCTTGCGAGGCAGGCGCCGGATCCACTGAGCTAACCCTCCGGCCCAAGATAGACATTTCTAATGTTTCCTTATTAAATAAACTTCAGTTACTGTATTTTTAAAGATTCATCGGTGGGGCATTTTATCAGGGTGGGACATACTCAGAAGTTCACTCAGGAAACGCTAGTACCCAGGACCTGCCAGGCTCCCCGAGGTGCAGCCTCGAGGTGAGAGTAGTCTCTGTTCTAGGACGCTTCCGTTCTACTGGATGTGGTGCAAAAGGAGAAGACAGCAGGGAGAAAACACACGGATATTCCCTCTGACTCGAGGGCGTGTTCTGCAGGGGAGGATTAAGCAGGCTGAGTTAGGGGGCCCTCCCGCTTTCCTCTCCCCTCCCTGCCCTCTGCCCCAAGTTCTCCTGGCACCGAGGAGGTGAGAATTGCCATATGCTTGGGAAGGAGGGTTCAGTTAAATGAATTGAGAATGTTTTTTGCTGGAAAACAGTACTCCCGTTTTTTAGTTGAGAGTAATCAGCGTTTATGTTTGTCTTTAGGATTTATTGGGGTTTACTGTTGGGCATTTAGTTCCCCAAATTCTATCTTTTGCCTTTAATAATATAAATGTAAAATGGTGGAGCCGGTGTGGCCTGCACATGGAGTTTACTTTGAACATAGTGATAGGTTTGGTTTCATTAGCTAAGAGTATCTTGGAAATAATCCTGTAGATTTATGTGGGTGCTTTCTCCTCCAACAAATCTGGACACATTTCATTTTGACCAAGCGTTAGTGATTGCAAGAGGCAAGGGGAGTGACACACTGGGATTAGGCTGGAGAGCCTCAGTTTTGTGTCTCTCCACATGCGGGACCCTTTCCTCCTCTGGCCTCAGGGCTGGGTGGTGCATGGCTTGGCCTGCACAGGCTCCAGACCCTGGAGCTCTGGACTGGAGACTTGACCAGAGCGACTGCTTGTTCTTCCCTTACGGCACTCTCCTAGGTGTGACTCTTCTCTCTCTCTCTTTTTTTTTTTTTTAAAAGGAGAGCTTGCTTGTAATTCAGGCTAGCCTCGAACTCACAGTAGTCCTCCTGCCTTTGGTTCCTGAGTGCTCGGATTACAGGCCTCAGCCACAGTGCCCGGCATTGTGGTGTGTGGTACTGATTGCTGGGATTACAAGCCTGAGTCACCACGCCTGGCATTGTTGTAAGTGATACTGGGGATTGAACTCAGGACCTTGTGCTTGGAAGGCAGATGTTGGAACCACTGAGCTAAATTCCCAGCCCAGAATTTCTTATTACACTACAAGACAGACAAGTCAGTTCCCTGCCTCTCCCACTTTTATACACAGTTCTCCTCCTCCAGACTGGACAGATTTCTCTGGTATTAAAAAAAACAACTGATACTTTTGTTTATAAATTAGCACATTTGTGAAGAATTCCTTTAAAACTACTGTTGCAGGGGCCGGAGGGTTAGCTCAGTGGTTCGGGCGCCTGCTTTGCAAGCGCAAGGACCTGAGTTTGATCCCCGGTAACCACATACAATGTTGGCCGTGGAGACTCACGCCCACCAACCATCAACACCACATGCCAC
This sequence comes from Thryonomys swinderianus, assembly GCA_004025085.1. Lineage (NCBI taxonomy): Eukaryota > Metazoa > Chordata > Mammalia > Rodentia > Thryonomyidae > Thryonomys > Thryonomys swinderianus. Next base: position 11,536 of record PVIC010023049.1, on the reverse strand, counting down.
AGTGCTGGGCGTGGTGGCTCATGCCTGTAATCCCAGCACTCAGGAGGATTGTTGAGTTCGAAGCTTGCCTAGGCTACATAGTGAGCTCAGGGCCAGCCTCAACTACAAAGTGAGACCCTGTCTCAAAAAAAACCCCAAAAAACCCAAAAAAAACCCTACTGTTGCAGCTATAGCATTTTGGTTTGAAAATAAAGAATGTTTTGTAGATACACTATTATTTCCTTTAGAAATATCAATAGAAATGTGTCAAATGAATATCACAGAGAATGAAGCCCAGTGGTTTTGGCCACTGGAGGCTCACTGTGTACTTCACCGATGCAAAATATTGCTAAGCTCCTAAGAAGGAACAAATAATCTGTTTCATCTTCAATTTATTCTCTCTTCTAGATGATTTGACATATCTTAGCAGGCATTGTGTGTTAAAACCCCTTATTAATATCAGAAAAGTAAATTCTCAGACATGTTCGACAGTCCGGGACTGAGAGAAGTGAGGGAGCTGGAGTCTGAGCACTCTTAAGTCACGGTTAAAAACTGAAAGATTTGAAATTTTCCTCCACTCAGAAACTAGCAGTCAGCCTACCACGACCTCATGGACAGAAGACCCAAGATTCTTGCATCAGAGACAGGGGGCTCTGTTGCTCAAGGTACAGCAGGTGGCACGAGCTTCATGCTCATTTGGGCTCCTTGGCCCTCTGTGTCCCCTCGAGGGGTCCAGCTGGGCACTGCACACCTAGTGGGTGTGCTTCGTAGTGCATCGAGGAACCCCAGTCTCAAGGACCTGCCTTTCAGAATGGCTGCAGACAAACTCAGACATCCTCATTTTCTTCCCCAGAATGAGTTATGATCTCTGTAATCCTGGGCAAGTCTGCCCTTTGTGCTGGAGGGAGGCTCTGTCCACATCTTCCAGGACTGTTTGCCCAGCCAACACAAAGGCCATGGGGCCTCTGTTCAGGGCAAGATAGCCTTGACACAGTCTCTGATAACAGCGCACCGAGGCGCTGAGCTCTGCTCCTGGAGGCTTGAAGATCTGTAACGTCATCTTTCTTGCCCTGATCTAACCAGCGGTCCCGACTAAGCATTTACAAACTGCTTCTTCTCTTCTTCCCATGTAACTCCGTTCTCTCCCTGCCCCCACCATGAAGCAAGCATGTCGTTACTCTCCACATCAATTAATGATTTTTTCTGACTTCCCTCTTAAAACATAAATATATCACAGGCATTTACGTCCAGAATGTAGCACCTTACTTATTAGTGAGTGGCTGCTAGGAATAAATTATGTTGACTGAGTTGGTGAGTTTTCTTGATTTTTAAAAAATTTTTAGTGAAAACAAAAATTTTAAAATACTCACTGTTTAAAGTACATTATTGATTCCAGCAATGATAAAGCAGGAGCATAACAGAAAGTTATTCTAAATCACTTACAAATATATGTCAACCACAACACCTAGCTAGCTTTGGTAAGGGTTAAGAAACAGTTTGATGATCTTTTCCATTTTTTTTTTTTTGCTTTTGAGACAGGGTCTCGCTTTGTAGTTCAGGCTGGCCCTGAGCTCACTATGGTGCCCAGGCAAGCCGCTGCGAACTCAGCAATCCTCCTGTCTCTGCCTCCTGAGTGCTGGGATGACAGGCGTGAGCCACCACGTCCGGCATTGTGGTATGCGGTGTTGATTGTTGGTGGGCGTGTCTCCATGCCCAGCATTATACGTGGTTACCGGGGATCGAACTCAGGACCTTGCGCTTGTGAGGCAGGCACCAGAACCACTGAGCTAACCCTCCGGCCCGATCTTTTCCATCTTTTAAATTGCGATCCCAATTGGTCATGTCATAGGGCTTTTCTGTGTAATCTGAGACCTCTAGCCTTCTTCCAGTTGGTGGCGGAGGAGACCAGAGGGTTGCCACCACCTGCTGCTGGCCGGTGAGCTCACCCAACAGTGCACAAGGCAGACACCTTCAAAGCCATTTCTGCCCTGACTTGCGGGTGTATCCGTGGTATCCACGTGAGCCAGGCAAGGACTGAGCGCTTTCTTTTAATTCCTGCATTACTTGCTTCTGCACTTGACATTTCAAATGCTTTTTTCCTACTTTTACTCTGAGAATAAATTCTCAGCCAAAACTATTATAGGTGCTTGGAAAAAAAAATCTTTGTAATGTGAATACTGAATATTTGTATTGCCAAGTTTGCAAGTTTTAGTGAAGGATGGTTATTACATTTCAGTTAACAAAAAAACAAGTCACTTATCTTCTGTTAACTGAAGAACACATTTTATTTGGAAATACAAACTGTGGTAATTGGATCCAACATTCGTTGGCTAGTTTTTAATAATAAGAGTTTAGGTAAGGCGGGCAAATGGCTAGAATGATTGGAGACAGTTATTGTCTCCATTCATATATATATATATATATATGTATATATGTATATATATATGTGTGCGTGTGTGTGTGTATTGCTTTGTTGAGAGCCGTTGAGAAACTCATGATTGTCTTTAGGGTGTTTGGGGTTGGGTGATCTTCGCCTGGTCTGTCCCCAGGAGAGCCCGTGCTGTTGAGTGTCCCTTTGTCTCACGTGCTGCTGGTGATCTGCTGGCAGACTCCTCGTTCTCTGCAGCTCTGGCTTGTTCCTTCAGACTCCAGTGCTGCCCTCGGGCTCTGACACTAAGTAGAGATTTGAGAAAGGTATATTTAACCAGATGCTATTTCTAGGTCCAATTTCTCCTGGGTACGAAGGACAGAGCCTTCCATAGGATGGCAGGGTGAGATGAGCGGCACGGGGTGGCCTCGAAGAGGCTGCCCTGAACACCCTCCTGCTCAGGAGCTTCTCGCTGTCCCGGGTCAGACCTGCTTGCGTCAGGGTCTCACCTGCCTGCGCTGTGCTCTGCTGTGCCCTGCTGACGTCGTGCCAGTGCAGTGCCCGTACTCATTTCGCGGGAGCTCTGTTCCCTCCAGCTGTGACAGGATTCAGCAAAGATGCGTGGTTTAGAAGGAACACATTTTTTTGTTTTGCCTAAAATGAGGGCAATCTCAAAGGTGGAGAAACACAGACCCTTTGGAATACCATATAACTACATGGATTCATGTGTGTTTGTACAAGTATTGTTCTTTTTCTGAAATTATCAGTTTTAAATTCAAAATGAATATTTTAATATCTATGGCCAGTTCATGAAAATATTATAATTATAAAATACCAAGGGATGCATTTCTTATTTTTTAGAAACATGCACATTTTAGCCAACATTTTGGAAAGTATAGCTTCTTTTGTGGAATCCATGCTATTTACTTGTGCTGGGCTATAGAACCAAATACTTCTTTGGCACAGGTGTCTTGCCTAAACGTTATCTCTAACCAATGACATTTACTATTTACTAGCTGTAAATAAGAAAGTGTTGTACAATTTATATTTTCCCTTCTAAAATATAGTAATCAGTACCTTACACAGAGTCAGAAGTTAAGATCAAGATTATTTTGCAAACTCTGAAATGCTTTGTGTTAGGTTAGTAAGGGGACTTTGGAGACGGGGAATTGGTGAAAGCTGACTCATCAATGATGTGCTAAGTCAGAAGGTCAGTGCTGGGGCCGGATTGATCAGGCTGGCCGAGGGCTGATTAGAAGGCTCAAGGTCACGGTGGGGCGGAGCTGACTTATCTGTTACCGTTATGTGTCCCGAGTAGACTAATCATCCAGTGTCTGATCTTTGGAAACTCGCCAGGAGAGCAGAGGGGATGTTCAGACGCAGCAGTAAATCTACTTGGTTCATGTGTATGTTCATGACAGGAGTGAAATTCGTTTGTCTGGCTAATGTGCAGCCCGAAGCCACATGTGGCACCTGTGTGATTCTCCCATTGGGTGCTGTGAGAGCGTTCCTCAGGTCGTACAAGTCCCCGGATGAGACAGTTCCACCGTTCCAGACAGGAGAGTTTGCAGGACCCACTGGTCATTCAAGCTGATGGGAGCCCTGTGCTAATGCAAGGAGTATTGTGCTGCTTCAAAAATCCCTGTTCTATGATTGTCTTGAGATTAAAATACTAATATCGCCTTAAAATTTTTGTTTGGTCCCATACATAGGCACCTTGAGGTTAGTATTTGCATCTTGAACGTTGGTTATTTATTATGATCCCCATCACACCTGGATAGTTATGCAGAAGAAAAGAGCACTATGGATAGTTGCTGACTTGACTTGGTTTTATCACAAGATAACTAACTAAGCTCAATCTTTAGGGAGAGCATTGAAAGTCCTGATGCAGAAAAACATAGTTCAGTCACTTAAAAAGTATATACAGCAAAGTTGTATTTTAAAAAGTAGTCTTTAGCACATACTAGGAATAAATTCTACTTGTTGTGGGTGCAATAATCTTACACCTGTTGCTCTGAATCTGGAAATTTTAGAGGATGAAATAAAACATAATTTGCTGGCTGAGTGCTAGAAAACATTTTTTCAGAAATTTCCACTTCAGTAAAGGTCACTTCTGAGTGGCTGCTGGTGTGTGTCATTTTATGTGGTGCTGGCATCTTGCTGTTGCTGCGTTAAAGACGTCCTGCAGTCGACCCTTTCGTGTGTATATGGGTTCAAGGTCCTGGGGACCAACCAGCTGCAGAGAGAAAGTGTTTGGAAGAAGTCACATCTGTAGTGAACATAGGCAGACATTTTCCTAGTCCTTTCCTACACAATACAGTGTAACAACTATTGACACCGCCTTTACCTTGTCAGGTATTACAAGTCGATCAACTGAAGGCTTTCCGCTTCTCCCAGCAGCCTTCAGGGTCTCTGTACACGGTGTCCTTAGAGAGACGTTGGCCCAGGATTTCTCAACGAATCCCGCACAGGAAAAATGTTGTATGTTCCTTCCAGAACTATTTCAGGATTAAGTCTGTATTTGAGACCATCTCGATGGACAAGCGGCCAGTATTTGGGTTGTAACACAAGACTTTGGTTGTAAATTAAAGCTAAAATTCCAGTGGATGTGTGAGATTATATACAAATACAGTGCCATTTTCTATAGCAGATTTGAACCTGCATAGGTTGTGTCATTTTAGGGGGTCCTGGAGGCCGCTTTCTCCCCTGTCTTAAAGGATAGCTCACTTCCTGGTGGTGGAACAATAATACACAGTGATACAGCCCTTCTCCTGCCCTTGCCTGGACTCTGTGCTCCCCCATGTTCTGTTCCAGAAATGTGGCCTTTGGTGGTGTACCCGCTGCTGCGCAGGTTGTCAGACTTTTGTCACTGAAATGTGAGACCTTTCACAAATGTTGTTAAGAATGTTACTAAGTCGTGTCATGTACTGGTACAAATTCTCAATGTGGAGTGTAATTATGATGTGTATATTAATGTACCAATAAAATTTACCAATAAAGCCGGGCGTGGTGGCTCACGCCTGTAATCCCAGCACTCGGGAGGCAGAGACAAGAGGATTGCTGAGTTCGAGGTTTGCCTGGACTACATAGTGAGCTCACAGCCAGCCTGGACTACAAAGCGAGACCCTGTCTCAAAAAAAAAAATTACCAATAAAAATACATGCTCAAAAAAAAAAAAAAGAATGTTGTTACAGCTGGGCGTGGTGGCTCACACCTGTCATCCTAGCACTGGGCAGGCAGGGGCAGGAGGATTGCTCAGTATGAGGCTTGCGTGGCAGGGCCAGCCTGAACTACAAAGCCAGACCCTGCCCCCCCCCCCCCCATATTGTTACCGCTGCCCCTTGCCGGGGTGCTCTGTTAACCCCGCCCCTCTGCTTCGGTGCGCATGCTCCCCACCCCTAGCTCCAGCGCACCCTGCTCGCGTGTTTGCTCCAGCGTCGCCGCCAGCGCAGTGGAAGGTGTTTCTCCACCGCGGTCAGTGACGCTCAGGTCCGCTAATCTTCAGATTGCTGCTGCGGTCGCCCTTGAGCTGGAACGCGGCGCTGGTCCGCTTCCCCACAGCCCTGAAGTCAGAGAAAGCGTGGGGAAGGGGCGTGCAGGGCTGTGGGCCACACTTTAAGGAGAGAGCACACAGTGCTGACGCTGCCTATTTGTAGACGGGAGGAAAATAATCCCGTTATCAAGGGCTTTGAGCCCTGGTTAGATTTGTCTTTTCTTGTTTCCCTCCCCCTCCCCCCTTTCAGTTCTGCTTTACAAATAGAAATTGTCTATAGGGAAAGTGTCAGAAGAAACATAGAAACAGTCAGTGAGTAGTTAATGATTAATGTTACCGGGACTCCATGCTTGAGGAATCTTAGTGTCCAATTGGGTACATGGGGTTAAGAGGACAACAGGCGGCTCTTTTCACGGTCCACCCGAGAAGTCAGGGTCGCGTGTTTCTCCCCGTCCATCCACTGAGCCTCGGCCTGAAGCTGTCGTTCGGTGGCTCTGGACGAATGTGCGGTGGCCTTCGTGTCCCCGGGTGGACAGGGCCTTTGCGATCCTCCGTGCTTTCTCTTCCCCTTCTCTCCCAGCCCTGACAACCACTGATCTTTCACGGTCTCCATGGTTTTGCCTTTTCCTCTGTGTCGTAGCGTTGCAATTATAGTACATAACCTTTTCAGATTGGCTTCTTCCACTTAGTAACAAGCACTTAAGGTCACTGCATGTCTTACATTGTCTTAATAGCTGATTTTTTAAAAGCATTGAATAATATTCTAGATTCTGGATAGGCTTACCTTTTATCTGTTTATCTCCTGAAGGTTATCTTGATCTTTTCTATATTCTGGCTATTATGTAAAAAGATGTTATGCTTTCAAAGGAAGTTCCTTTTGTGACATTTTAAATGAAGGCTTCTGCAAAAGACACAAACCATGCAACAGTGGGATGTTGGATATAAAAAGGAGACAGTGAGGAGGGCTTGGGACGGTGAGTGGGCACCGGGTCACCTGGGGTCCAGGGTCGCTGTGCTCGGAGTCCACCGGCTCGCTCTTGGATCACTCCGAAGTAGTCGAGTAGACTACATGACCACACACACTTACACACGTGACACATGTGTGTTAACATTTCCCGTGGCTGCGAATTTAAGCCAACTTCTTAATCGCTCTGAACTTCAGTTCTCTCTTGGAGAAGAGAGTTTAGTAAAACCTCACTGATCACGTGTGGTTTTTCTGCCACAGGAAGTGGGCAGCAAGGGACTGTACTTCTCTATGGAACTTAGGGCTTTCAACCTTGTTAAAATTTATAAGCATTTGTAGTTCTCCATGGGACTTACGCTTTCAAACTTGTTACTGCAGCTTGAAATCCTGAGATGTTATTGTGATTTGAGATCCTTTGTTCCTTACAAAATCTGAGCCCCTGAGACATGTCAGTCTGACTTGTTTAGCAGGGGGTCCCCGGAGCCCCTGGAAGTATCAGGCATGAGGAGGACACAGGAAGTGACTGTCAAACGAATGGATGAGCGGTTTCTGGGTGTCACAGAAGCTGCTGTGTTTTAGGAATACGGAATAGTAGCAAATTGTGTTCGTCTACTAATCAAAGACCATTACTGGCAAGTCAATTAATTGTGTCTCTGGGTTCCTTCTGTCAGTAAATATATTGAATCGAGATACCCACTCTGATGGCAAGATTGCCTAGTTTGCCCCCAAGAGGTTAGAGCAGCAGGCGGCTTTCTTCTGGGTAAAATGACGGTGGTGATAAAACATCTAGTCTAATCCATTTTTGTTATTTTTGGGTTGTCTTTTTCTTTCTATTTTAACGTGACTTTGGCTGGTGTGACTTAAAGATCATCTCCTTGAAATGGAACACCTGACCCTGACGTCAGTGGGGGACTTTGCCGGTGTTCCCCGCCTGTCGCAGTCTCTTACCACCTCAAATGTTTCATACGTGTGCGTGTGCTCGGGCTTTGATTCCTCGGTGCAGCTGTGTCCATGTGAGGTAACCTTGGTACCTGTGCAGGTTTCACAGTTGACGGGAGCAGGGCGTTGAGGTGGGGCTGCCGCCTTGCACGCTGGCTCCTATGCCAGGCCAGGCACGGTGCTGGACCCTGCACAGGGGGGGCGTGTTGGGGGAAGTATGGCCCTTTCCGTGTGGCCCTGACCCAGAGGCCACCGCGAGAGCAGCACTGGATGTCGCACGGGTACCTAAGGGTGGGAGTCTGTCACTGGGGGGGCACCCTGTTTCCATCCTGTTGACCTGCCATGGGGCTTGAACTTTGCTGTGCCTTGAAGGCTGCTCCTTGGGGCTGAGAAAGAGCAGGCGGGGAGTGTATGGTAATCTCTGTTTCCCTAGAAGCAGCTCAGAGGCGGGCCGTGTGCAGCACGGGGTGACGTCAGCATTAGCGGAGGTCTGGCTGCCACTTATCAGCTCTGAGAGAGACTAAAGTTCCCAAGGAGGAGCCCAAGGTCACTGCCAAGGACACGGCCCTGGCTGGCCTCCTCGGCCCTCCCTAAGTGGTCTTGCAGGATGCTGTGGGGTGAGCGATTCTCAATTCTCAGGGTGAGGGGCGGATTAGGCTTCAGCCTTGGAATTTTGTGCAGGGTTATTTTGAGAGCTTCGTGCAGCTTTGCTTGCCAGCCTGTGATTTTGGTAACTGAATACTGACACGAAAGAGGAGTCCATCCATCCGTTCATTGCACATCTGTTTTAATAAGTGCTTTTGATACTACATAAAATGCTGATGGTCAAGGTGGAGTTTTCGTATAGAATTATTTTAAGATGTTCTCTTTCTAACGAAAGAAAACTAAATGGAGGAACACATAAAAGAGGGACATGAGCTTCTCTTTTCCTCTTTTCTTATTTTGGAAAAATTGATTTATAATTTCTAAAAGCTGCAATGTAAGGAAAGTTTTCACCACAACAATGCCTGTCAATTTAAATAAGATATACTGCCTTCGCCTCTGCCGCCCTTTGCTGTGTGAGGCGTTTTGTGAATTGAAATTGGGCCTTTTCTAATGTTCTCAAACTGCAAACATGGCTATTTTTCCTTAGCAAATGAGGAAAAGAGAGTTGACAATCTTATTTATTAAGTATATTTATTTTGAAGAAATTTGCTCAGGCATTTTACATATTTTTGATTACTTTATCTACACACTGTCTCACCAAGGAATACAAGTTATTTGGGGAAAACATAGACTTATTCCCTTCTCTAATTATGAACACCAGGTTATTTATTTCTGCTGCTTGGCTCATTTTTGTTTTGAGTGAAGATCCAGGTACGCAGGAAAAAGAGGCCACCAGCCACCGACGTGTGGTGGGAAGGGAGGGCGATGAGGATGCCGTGTCAGGGAGCTGAAAATTGGAAATTTCGAGTGGTTCTTGCACACAGTGCACTCAAAGTGAACGCTCCCCCCAGCAGATTGGAGATTCACGCTTAGACCGTGACCGGTGACAGTGTCAGAGGTACAGTGACCTCTGGGGGCGACTGTGCGTCACAGCCCTTCCCGTCCAGAGCTCCTCCCTGCACCCCTCAGAGTCCGATTCACAAACACTTGAACTTTTAAAACTGTTAAATACTTACCCCAGCTTTAAAATTCAGTTTTAATCTTTTTGTCCAAGCTCTTTAAAGAGTGGTTTTTCCATAAAATTTCTGATACTTAAAGTGAATAGCAAGGGCTAGATATGTTCACGATGAAACCTGCAGTGTTCGGCGCGTGCCGTGTAGTTGTGCCCACGCGCCTTTGCCGCCGTCCCTGTGGGCTCCCTTGGGCCCTCCCCACCTTGCATTCGTCGCTGGCTTGAGCTCTGTCCCCAGCGGGATTCCAGGCATCCACCCTTGATGGGAAGACTGACATTGTGTTCCTTTTTGCACAGTTTTACATAGAGTGAAAGAAACCTTTGGGCCCCAGGCCTAGTGTATCTCCTGCTATTCAGTCATCATTCAGGAAACAGGTTTCATGAAAATGCTAGTGTTTTGTTCTTTTGAGCAATTTTCACTGGGACTCATAGAACCTACTGGTGGCTTAGTTCTGCCCTTAGTCTGGAACAGAGCAGCTGAGGAGGCCTTTTGAATTCAGTGGCATTTGTGTAATTTGGTGTCTGGAGGTCAGCAGAGCCAAGACAATGGGGTGTCAGCCCTGCCCACGCTTCCTGTTGATTAGGGGCCTGATAATCATGAAAATGTTAACCTGTTTTCCCCTGGAACTAAACACAAAGTAAATAGCGACCAGAAACCAAAATCAAGCCAGCCCACCAGGCCATGAGCGTGTTAAACAATGAGATGTCGAGATAAAGACTATACTGACTTAAAATACAAGAGAGCACAGAAAAGAGCTCATGTTAAAATGTTCTCCATTCAGAAGGTGCTTCAGACTTTTCTAACGTTCTACTTTCCACGTCTTTTAATCTGATGGTGGGTTTTGAACAGGCTTGAATGTCTTTTTGTTTTCAGAGACGACTTTATAAGGCTATTTTATTCTAGAATGTAACAAGTAAATGTCGTAAATCTTCCAAAGTCTGGGGACACGTCGGTGCCAGAACAGAACACGTGGGTGTGAGAGCACAGAACACATAGACACAGGAATTTATTAACTCAAACTGCAGAATCTCACGCAGGTGTGGGGGAGCATGTGCCGCCCCCAGATGTCACTGGCACCCTGCAGGTACAGGGTTTGAGTGCATCACTCCTTTTCCTGACCTTGGGCCAGGAATGGATGATATGGATATTATGCTTATGGTCAGAAAGTAGAACAGAGTGACCTTGGAATACGAAAGGTCAAAATGAAAGTTCAGCGTTCCTCTCCAGGAGGTTTTCCTGTGTAAGGCAGCAAACTTTGCCTTTGGAGTCATTTTATAAATGCCACTTCACATCCTCTGAGAGGCAGGGCATCTCGGAGTGTGGGCGGGGAGTAGGGCCCCTCTGCCCTCCTCTTTTTCATGTGCACGTGGACCTACCGACCTGGACAAAGTTGGCCTTTCCCAGGAAGAAGGGGAGAGTAGGTGATCAGGGTGAACCTCGAGAAGCCAAAGTGGGGACCCACTTGGGGAGCCCTTGGAAGTGCGTGTCCTCCTCCGGACTTATCCAGCCAGAGTACAAACTGCTCCGGGCTCTGAGAAGTATGTGGGGAAACTGACTTCTTCCCATTAAAGGCAAAGAAAAAGTAAGGAGGCCCGTTATCTCACTGCGTTTTAATCCTGCCTCAGAAGTTATAAGCAATACACTTAGTAAGGGAGATGAGGATGTATGTATGGTGAGAAGGAAAATATAAAATTATTCTACTTTTGACCCATGAAAACAGTGCAATGCATTATAAGTATCAGAAAAAAATAAGAGGTCAGTAAGGTTGCCTCGTAAAAGAAATGCATAGCGGTCAACAATTTTTGCTTGCCAACAAGAGCTGATTAATTCTGAATAAAGTAATGAGACCCCATTTGTGTTAGCAGAAAATATGCAAAATAACTAAGAATTAAATTAAGATAATGTGTAGGACCCACAGGGGGGAGTTACAAATTTGAGTGTGATTTTAAGGAAGACAGGAGGAAAGAGGGTGTCCTGTGTGTGGGAGCTGTGGCCTTATTTTGATTCAGAGGTGGAGCTCGATGCTTTAACAGCTGTGAGCGTCACTCGCCTTCAGAGGTAGGGCTGTCTGATTCTCCCCTTCCGCAGAAAGAGCGTTTTCCTCCCTTGTCCTGCCTCCCCTTCCCTGCCACTTC
>PVIC010023048.1:0-27179 GCA_004025085.1 Thryonomys swinderianus | reverse complement strand
GGAGAGAGCTAGAAGACTGCATAGATGGATTCACCAACATGCTTACAGAAATTATCAGGATTTCTCACATATAAGAAAAGATTTCAAAGTCCAAATAAGTAATGCTTATAGAACTCCAAACAATTGCGATGAAAGAAATTTGCCAAGGAATATCCTGATTAGATTTGCAGTTATGCATAAAAAAATTTAAAGGCAACCAAAGAAAGATGAAGAATCACGTACAAAAGTGAGCCAGTTGAATCACAGCAGAGTTCTCAGCACAAACTCTCAAGGCCATATGACCTTGGACTGAAGTATTTGAAGCCATAGAGCAAAACACTTCCAACTAATTTACCCAGCAAAGGCATCCCTCAAAGTAGAAGGAGAAATATGGTATTTCCATGAAAAAGAGCAGCTCAGAAGATACATGAATGCTGCCAGCACTAGAAAGAATACACAGGAATACTGTCAAAAGAAACATAGGAATGGACACACAAAAGAACACAGAGGAAACTAGTGAGGTCACTGGATAAACAACAATAAAAAAATAACAGGAGCAGTCAAACAAATGATATACCAAGAGATAAAGGCAATGATAGTAAATAGCCAATGCAACTCAGTAATATCTATCAATGTTATCTCCCTCAACTCTCCGGTCAAAGGACACAGACTGGCAGACTGGACCGAAAAACAGTACCCCCAAATATGTTGCATTCAAGAAACCTATCTTATCTAAATAGATGCTTATAGACTTAAAGGATGAGAAACAACATTTCATGCATCAAAGCAAAGCAGGGGTGGCTATTCTAATATACGACATGGTAAACTTCAGGTTAAAGTGAATTCAAAGGAACAAAGAAGGTCACTACATACTAGTTAAAGGAACAATGCAACAAAAAAGATACCATTGATAAACATACATGCACAGAATACTGGAGTTTCCAAAGTTTCCCTAGTTATACGTTATTTTCTTTCTGAAATTGGATCATCATAGGGTTTTTATTCAAATAGTGTCTAGAAACACTTACCAAATCTTTATTTCTTTCTCCCTTCCTCCCCCTCCTTTGTTTCTTTGTCTTTCTTTTTCTTTTTCTTTCTTTCTTTCTCTTTCTTTCTTTCTTTCTCTCTCTTTCTTTCTCTCTGTCTCTCTCTCTCTGTCTCTCTCTCTCTCTCTTTCTGTCTCTCTCTCTCTCTCTTTCTTTCTCTCTTTCTCTTTTTCTTTTTTCCTAGTATTCTCTAGACACAGACATGGGGGATGACAATTGCAATCTCAATCTGAGGAGAAGATACCTTAAGAACAAGTTGAATGTCTTAATGATATTATTATTATTATTTTAGTTTTCTGAGACAGAATCTCTCTTTGTAGTTCAGGTTGGTCCTGAACTCAGTGTGTAGCCCAAGTTAGCTAGCACTCACAGAAATCCTCCAGCCTTTGCCTCCTAAGTGCTGGGATTACAGGCAAGAATCACCATACCCAGCACTGTGGTATATGGTACTGGGGTTTGAACTTGGGACCTTGTACTTGCCAGGCAGATACTGGAACTACTGAGCTAAATTCCTGGCCCTTAATGATACTATTTAAAATTTAACGATACCGTTTATTTATTTTTCAATAACATTTCTGTCCATTTTGATTGCTTTTTATTTATACTGTGCTAAAGTAAATTTTGGAGATGATAAATAGCATGACTAATAAATCAGAAAATCATTAAAAAACACTTCAGCTGAGAAAATCACATCAGGCAGAAACAGGTTTTGTCTGGGAGGCAAATGGTTTGGCTTTCTAGTTTTAATTTTGGCATTACATTTGGGAAACTAGGCAATGTACCATACTTGTTTCTTTTATTCTATGAAAATTTAAAAAAAGGTTGGGATAAGAGGGCCCTTCTGTTCTATGAAATCTCTCTATTTCTAAGCTTCTGTAAAATTGAAGCCTTAAGCATTTTAACAATTTCAGAAAGTTCATCTGTTTGTTGTTATCACCTATGAGGGAACAGGATTTATGAGGAATTTCTCAGTTCCATCTTGTATTGTTTCACGAGTTTTCATGCTATGTTGTTTTCAAGACCCTTTAAAAGCACATTTTTCTCTCAAAATGAAAGAACTATTTCTTCATTACTGAGTTATCTGGAAATGTGTTTGTGACATATATCACAGTATTCACTATACTTCATTCTGTTGAACATAGGACACAGAATAAAGGTGGACACTGTATTTAGGCATCATCTCTTCTATATTCTTCTTTGTAAGAAGGAAATTGTTGGTTGTTAACTTTGTTCTTCACTATGTGGCCTTGTGTAAGTCTGTTGAGAACAGAAGACAACAGGAGGAAACTTTTGAAATTACTAAAATTTTTCTGTATAAGGGTAACATAAGACCTTTATTGATATGCAATGAGTATTTACTAAACACGTCTATTATATGAATGAAAATATTCCTTTAAAATTTATCATTTTTCTTGTCTATGAAAAGTTCTGAGGGGTTGCAGAAAATTGATCATGATGTTTATGTAACCTGGAACTTAAGACGGTGTATTATTTTTATTCATAACTTGGAAAAGATTCAAAAATATCTTTCAGCAAACTGAACCAAATCTCACATGTTAGAACTCTCATGATTAAATTTTAAAATAAAGTACTTCCTCATCGTACCATTACTATACTTGGGGGATTGCTTTAGTTACTGTAATATTATCATGACATTTATTGGTGCTAAATATGGAAAGTTGAAAATTTAAACTCCCTCTATTTAGATTTTAGGATATTTGCAAATTTAAATTTCCAATAAAATGGAGTAATCATATTGTCTGATGGATTTGGATGTTCAAACACTTCAGTTCACAAATTTGCTTTCTAAAAAGCTTTTTGTTATTAATAGCTTTTTTGAAGCTTTATTTTGCTTTTGTATGGAATTAGTTCTGGTACTTGAAATCAACGTTAAAAACAGATTTAAAAATTTGAATTCTATGTTATCTTTCCCAGAAAACATTCATAGCGATTCATGTAATAGCCCAATAAAATATTTTTGCTGAAGTAAGAGTTTTAATTTTGGTTATTTAAGACTGGTTAATTACAGTGTCAAACAATCCCACATCAAAGAACTTAATAAGTGAACATGTCTCAGCTTCTCCACCCACTGCAGACATGTTGGCAGCGCTGTGGGAAGGTAGCCATAGAACCCACAAGTGATAACCTGAAGTATCCCTCCTCGAAGATACTTCTGCCTCATCCACACTCATATACTGTTTCTGCTGCAAATGTGCTTGCAGATGTTTGGATATGGTCGAGGAAAACGTACCTTTGACATCAGTTCCTAATGCCCTGCTCTGTCTTCTGTCATGTACCCTGATGGAAGGGTACAGCCATTGTCAAGATAAGAGTTCAAACTTTTTCTTTCTCTTGTTTCCTGCTGCCCCCACCCAGTTCCCCTTCCTCTTTGAAGATTTCTTCCTATTTCGCAATACCTATTGTACATTTTGGACCTCGTTTATACTTTCAGTTTCTCATACTACAGAAATGATATGGTATTTATACATGTGTGTCCTGTTTATTTCGCTTATAGGCTTGGCCTCAATGTGTATCCACATAGCTATAAATGTCTCCAATTTCTCATTCTTTATGGCTGAATATTGTTTCCTTTTATAAAAAAAACATTGGGGTGGAGGGGCTGGAAGAAGGGCAAGAAAATGGGAAATAATAAGAATCAGGATATCGATATCATAATACCAAGATGCCATGTAAGGTTATAAATTCTCAGTGAAGAATGTGAAAATAATGCATACTTGAAATGTATCAATAAATTCAATAAAAAAGGACAGAGTTCAAGATCTAAGCCTAGGTGATTTCAAGGAGATATATTTGAGACTTTTCTTTAAATGTTTGGCTTGCACTTTTGTGAGTTCTGTAGATTTATTGCTTAAATACACCAAGGGAGAACAAGTTGGGCCACAAGAATAAGGCGCTCTTGTGAGATTTTACTATAAAGATTTCCTGAGCTATGGTGTGCTGCGAGGCACTCCTAACCTTGGACTAACAGAGCTTCCCCTAATCGACCCCAGGGGAAGCACCAGGCATTTGAGCATCCATAGAATTCCTCGGGCCAAAAGGTGGAAGAGTTCTGTAGTGACCCCAAAAAATCTGCTTGGGAAACTGGAGGCTGTTTTCTCTAACAATTGCACTGGATCCCAGGGTTTCCAAGGAAGACTTTGAGAAGGCCTCAGTAGACAGCCCCACATTCACCTGTAGCTTCACACATAAAAGAACAGCTGGTGGAACCCACTTGTAGCATTGAAGGTCATTACTTATAGAAAGCATCTCAGTCATTTTCTTATAGCTGGGAAACAACACCATTTTCTAACAATTTAAAAGATGAAATGTTTATTTTGTTTCACTGTTTCACTTCATGGTCAACCAGGTACAAGGTAGGAACAGGATGGCAGAGAGCCATGGCGGAGGGAAAACTGCTCAACCCTGGTTTCCAGGAAGCAGAAAGAGAATGGGAAAGCCCCAGCATCAATACCATACCTTTCCAGGTCACATTACTGGGGACCTACCTTGAACCTGTCCCACCTCTCACCTGCTCAGTCAGCTGCTGAACTCCTTAATGGATGAATCCACTGATGAGTACAACACACCCATAACCTGATCGCTTTCCAAACACATGAAGCTTTCGAAAGATATTTTAGACCCAAACCATAATGAAAGCAAAAAATAAAATCTTTCATGCTGTTGTTCATAAATATTTGAAATGTATTTTGCAAGACATGGTAAATATAGTAAATAATGTACTTGAAGGAACAGATATGTAAATTAGCTTGATTTATTTATTCCACACATATTCATGTCATAGTATCACTTTGCATCTCCAAATTTTGACAATCATAATTTGTCTATTTTCAATTTAAAAAAATTAAACTTACATTCAGTGTTTTGTATTTGTAACAGTAGCTAAGGGTTTTCAAATTTGGTTAGTTGCTAATACAGGGAGCCATCTGTTGGTAAAATCTTAATATACAGCTAGTTACCAAAGAACTCCTAACTTACATTCCTACTTCTTACATTATTTCTTCAATGGGAAAAACAAAGAATCTTCTCGCTTAGGCATACTTGAATCTTTCTGTATACCAGCCTAGTATAATAAACACAGAAAATTTCTGATTAAGAGTCCTCAAGTGATCTTGAATTTCTTCTATTGAATTAAATTTTCTTTTAAGGAATACCATGGTTTGAAGTTAATATGAGATTTAATTTTATTCTGGCAGTGGATATACATGTGTTGGAAACAAGTATCTATTTTAAAAACACACATATCAAGGTGACTTGAGAGAGAATGCATGGTCTTCAGCTTTGAGAGTTATAGTTGACAAATTTTTCTCATATTTGTTAGCTGACTGGAACTTTAAATTTATGTGCAGATCTATATAAATCCAGGGTTTGGAATTTCAAATCAATACAATTATATCTTAAAGTGATCAATGTAAAATATAAATTTGTTCCCATCACAGTCCAGTGTAAAAAGGCAAGGGCCTCCATGGTTCTTGTTCCCAGGGTCCTTCCCTCCCATGACTCTGCAGTGTATAGATTCGCAAGGCTGTGTGTTAGATGGGGGAAAATGTAGCTCTAGCCAAGTTTGTAGAGCTATGTGACATCATCGTTACCGGAATATAACTGTGTTGAGAGTAGTCTTCTCTGGGTCTTATGGACTAAATTCTATTTCCCCAAAGGTCATAGATCAAAGCTCTAACACCAGTATAACTGCATTTGGAAATGAATCCAGTTAGTTTTTTTTTTTTTTTTTTTTTTTTTAGGTAAAATGAAGTCAGTGGGAACTGAGGAACTGAGATCACTATAAAAAGAAGAAAAGATAGCAGAGTTAAGAGAGAGAAAGTAATGTGAAGGTAACTGTCTCCTATGAACCAAGGAGGGGGGAGGGAGAGCTAGAGGGAGAGGGGAGAGAGGAGAGGCCTCAAGAAAAAGTTTGTGACTGCTAGAGCTGTGATAGATAAATACTATCAAGTTACCCATGCTGTGCTTTTTGTTATTCCACCCCTAGCTAATACACTTTGTTACATCAGTCACTTAGAATTGTGTGTCATCGTATTATCAAATCATTTGAAATTCCCCTTATAGACCTTCTCAAATTAACTTTTTCTTGGGGTTGGAGATTTAGCTCAGTGGTTCCAGCGCCTGCTTAGCAAGTGCAAGGTCCCTGGTTTGAACCTCGGTAACCACATACAGCATTACTGGGCGTGGTGAGTCATGCCCGTGGGCAATCAGTACCACATAGCAAAAATGCTGGGTTTGGTGGCTCAATTCTGTAATCCCAGCACTCCAGAGGCAGAGGCAGGAGGACTGCTGAGTTTGAGGCTTGCCTGAGGTACATAGGGACCTCAGGGCCAGCCTGAACTACAAAGAGAGACCCTGTTTCAAAAAAAAAAAATAACTCTTTCTTTTTATTCCAATTATCATTACTATTTATGG
Organism: Thryonomys swinderianus; assembly: GCA_004025085.1. Classification (NCBI taxonomy): domain Eukaryota; kingdom Metazoa; phylum Chordata; class Mammalia; order Rodentia; family Thryonomyidae; genus Thryonomys; species Thryonomys swinderianus. The sequence continues at coordinate 20,721 of PVIC010023048.1, read as the reverse complement.
TTCAAATTTGCCCTATTTTGAACACAACATCCTTCCAATCAATGGAAGATTGCCAGCAAAATAGATAATAATTATAACTTCTAGTTTGAAATCTGTCAATGTCTGTGCAGAGCTTTAGACATAATTTAAATCACCACATATAAGGAAGATAAATGATTAAATACCTGACTGTCCATCCATCCAACACCATATCAGCCATTCTCCATAAACATCTCCTCTCAGCTATAAAACAGCCTTAAATCCCCTGTATATAATTTCTGTTTCTTATCTTCTAGGTTTTATCTTCCCTATGGATTATTCTCTCCACTTCTGCACTTGACTACTACTGCTTTCATGCTTAGTTTAGAAGTTAATCCCCTAAAAACATCAAGTCTGGTTTCTTCTTTTTCCTCACAGTTCTAACATAGGTTTTCCTTCTTTGCAATTTAGTAATAATATCTTTCTACAAACTTGACTTTAATACTTATCATGTTTCTACAGTGGTTTTAGCTGCTTGCATCACTGCACTGTGACCTTTATAAGGACCAGGACTTTCTTTCAGAATAAATACTGAATAAACATTTTTCACCTGCATGTACAAACAAATCTAAAACCACGTTTATCTCTGCATTCACGGCTTTAAATGAAGTGGCCAAAAAAAAAATCACTACATAAATTGAAACAAATAAAGCTCCATTATATTATGGGCATAAATCCATTTAATTGTCTGGTGCTTTTATTTTCAGGTTGTCTTTAGTTAGATTTCAAAACCACAGAAAAAGATTTACTATCACCTGCTTTCCTTGGAGCATAACAGATCATAAATAGGTTGAAAGCTGCTATTTCATTTCCTTTGAAGACGCTGAATTCATTTATGCATCTCATTAGGCAACTACATGAATGGAGAAAGTAGGACTGTGTGGTCTACATCTTTAAAGAAGTCAGTGGGTGGTGTGTTTTGTTGACGCATTCACCACCACCCTCTCAGGTCAACTGTATGTCAACAGTGGTGAAGATTTGTAGACCACCTGCATTTAGTAGTTATGTTCAACTGTTTTGGATGGGGCCAGCCTTTTGTAGGAAAAAAAAAAGAACCAAGAGCATGGAATTAGTTCAAAGAAACAAATATTAGAAACAGGTGTGAGATGTTTCCTGGGGTAAATGAAGCAGTAATTTATTCTAACAGGCAGTAGACCATGCTATATTTCCTGATAAATTAGCTAGCTGAAAACATTTTGACAAGAGTTAATGGTAAACTCTTTTTTTTAAGCCAACCCTTATAAAATGCATATATCTGCATAAAATCAATGTTGGGCAGTTACATAACTATGGAAATGCTTTATTTCCTCTATGATAGCATATTCTTTATACATAAGTTTAGGTGGGAAGCACATTTATAATCTACAAAGCTTGTATCCTACATTTTACATTTGCCACATATTTAATTTTATAGCAAAATGTCACAGCATTTTAGGATTTAATTTTATGTATTTTTATATTGTGGATCATTCATAGAGATATTTGAGGTCATAGTATTGAGTAAGTTGTTAAGTATTTTGAATAACAATATATTATTTAAGTGTTTAATTTATTATATAGCTAATTAAAATGCATTAAAGTAGCATAAGAAAGGAAGTGGAGGCAGCAGACAGCTATTTCATAGAGTTTTGCTAAAAGAAAGGATAAAATAATGGGATAATAGATGGGAGAGGAGATGCCAATCACAAAGTATCCTTTACATAGGACTATTTTAATAGTCTCATGATGGTAATAAATCTTGTACAAAGTCATGTACATTTCCAAATTGAAAAATATAAAAAGTTAACTTTAAAAAGTTTTAGAAAACATAACTGTAATAAAAGGCTTTTGGGAAACATTTGGCGAACAGCAACAATATTAAACTAAAATAATTCAGTAAAAGGACATTAGTACAAGAAACTTTCATGTCTAATCTTGACTTCCTACAAATTGCCTCAGATTGAAAAATATTTCCATATAGGAACTTAAAAAAAAAAACTAGAGCATTCACTTAATCCTGATAAACCTGAAACAGCGTCAGGCCAGTGGCTTTTATCCTCATTTCTGACCATTTACCTAATGAAACACTTTGTGGATCCCTTAAGTGAAAGAGATCCTTTCAGTTCAGCTGTAAAAAGGCTGCATTGAGGTTTTTCTGAGTCAAGGTCAACTCTAGCAACCAGGCCCTGCAAGGATTGCTAGCTAATTTCTTGTCTGCATTCCAAACACTTAAATCGGATGTGAAACCTTCTTCAGTTGTAAGAGGTACAGAGGGATAGATCTTTTCTTGCTGTTAATATCCCATACTTTATCTCCTTCTAGCTAGCTACTTCTTTCACTTCCTGAGAGTCCTTCGGTGTCCTCTTCCCACAGGTGTCTTCCAGCTGTTCTTAGTGATGAGAACTAGCGCTACAGGCCGTGATGAATGGAGTTGGTGTTACTCTGCTCCTTTGCCTCGCCATTCCTGTATGCTAGAGACCAGCAGCCCTGCTTGTATCTCTGAAGTGAGGTCAGGTGCAGATTCTCCCCCTATTCATGGTAGTGTTTCAAGCAATACATCGAAACATTCTTTCTTTTTTTTTTTTTTTTTTTTTTTTTTTTTTTTTTTTTTTTTTTTTTTTTTTTTTTTTTTTTTTTTTTTTTGTGGTACTGGGGATCAAACTCAGGCCCTTGTGCTTCCAGGGTAGGTGTGGTACCACTTAAGCTAAATCCCCAGCGGATCGAAGCATTCTTGAGCACCTTTCTGTCTTGCGCATGCTTAACTGTGCCGCGTGCTGGAACTGACTGGATACCCTGAAAGGGCCTATTTTCGCTGTTGGCGGATAGGAAGAGATAATTAGGAAAACGATAGAGAAGACTGAATCTGCTTTGACCTCACAGCTAAGTGGTTCTTCATTCATTCCTTCAGTCGTTGGTTTATGCTGCTCAAAGCAAATACACATTCAAAAGGAAAGCCAGGAATCAAAAATATTTCAAAATAGACTTGATTTCATCCTCTAGCCTAGTTTTAAAATGTTGAAATAGCACTGTCATATGTACATATAAGATTAAAAACTGATCAAACAACTTGCCGTGTCTGTTCTTAAAAATATTTGAGGGCCGGAGGGTCAATGGTTCCGGCGCCTGCCTCGCAAGCGCAGGGTCCTGAGTTCAATCCCCGGTAACCACATACGATGCTGGGCGTGCAGACTCACGCCCACCAACAATCAGTACCACATACCACAGTGCCAGGCGTGGTGGCTCATGCCTGTAATCCTAGTACCCAGGAGGCAGAGGCAGGAGGATTGCTGAGTTCGAGGCTTGCCTGGGCTACATAGTGAGCTCAGGGCCAGCCTGAACTATAAAGCGAGACCCTGTCTCAAAAAAACAACAAAAAAATTTGAAATGATTTATTTGCAGATGCAGTTTTTATTTTCTTTTTATATGCCATTTGAAATTCCTATAGAGGGTCTTAAAATAATTCCCCAGTGAAAGGAAATAAAATTAGCTACCTTATATACATAAATTCACTTTCTTATGTTTGAAACTTGTTCAACTCTGGCAAAATATAAAGCAAGGTATAACTGCTTAGTTGGGTGACTTATTACTGACATGGAATTTTATTTATTAAGAAACACTTTTAAAATTCAGTTGTGTGTTTTATTTATAGTTATATTACTATATAGTATACTATATATTTGTAGTTATTTTACTATACAGTATACTGAATTGATGTGTGATTCACTGGGTTCAGTGATTACTGGGACAAGTATCTTAATTCTGAATATTTTGTACAATTATAATAGAAGATTATTTTAATATGGAATTAAAATAAAACTTTATTAGACACAAAACTCTATTATATCTTCTGATCAGTAGACACAACACTTTGAGTGACAATGTTGTGACTAATTTCATGTTTTCATGTCTGACAAATATTAACAAAAAGTTATCATTATCATAACTTATATACAAAATTACCAGGCAGGAACATCCACAAAGAAGCACAAGTGAATTTGCCAAATGACCAATGAGTTTACCTCACAATCACTGGTATTTCATTAAATATTAGTCTGTGGGCTCCTTCTGCCACGAGGTTTAGTTATTTCCTTTGCAATGTTTCCAAAGATCTTTGTACGTCTTACGTTTGAATCATATAGCTATAATTCCTATCCATATAATATTTTTTTCAAAATGACACATAAAAATTGAATATTTTAAGGTGCCATGTAATGTTTGATACAAGTATATCTTTATAATGCTCTAATTAAGGCAAACATACTTATCTTCTCAAGTATCCATTCTTTATGGTGAAAATACTATAACTTCTTTCTCATAGTGCTGGAAAAACTATAAAGAATACTATTGCTGTATATAGTCCAAAAGGACACCTGAAAATTTTTATCTCATTTTACTGAAACTTAGTACTTTTTCCTCAGTCTTTTCCCACCCCTCTCATTCCAGTTCCCCAGACTCTGGTAACCACCATTCTATTGCCAACTTGTATATATGATTAATTTTTTAAAGTTCTATCTATGAGTGGCTTTATTTGCCTCTCTTATTTTATGTAACATAATGATCTAGGTCTATATGTGGTCTAAAATTTTTAAAAAATTAATCTTAAAATGGATTAATTATAATCTTTTGGATATATGTACCACATTTACCTTATGTATTCATTAGTTGGTGGATATTTATTTTATTCCCCTTTCTTGACTCTTATGAATAATGTTGCAATAAACTTGAAAGTATGGATATCTTTTAGAAAAACTGATTTTATTTTCTTTAAATATACATTATATATTTTATATTTAAATATACATTATAGTAATACATATATATATATATATATATATATATATATATATATATATATATAGCAGTAGAATGGTCAGATCATATGGTAGGGCTATTTTAAAATTTTTGAGAGACTTCATCTTGTTTTTCAAAATGGCTGTATTAATTTTTATTTTCAACAACAGTGTCCCAGACTCCATTTTTCCTCTATCTATCTTCCAGGACATAGTACTTTTTGTCATTTGTATCCCAGCCATTCCAACCAGACTGAGTGGGTATCGTACAATGGTTTTAATTGGCATTTCCCTGATGATTAGTGATAGTGAGTACTTTTTTCAGATGTCTCTTGGTCATCTGTATGTATATTTAGATCTACTGCTCATTGTTGAAGTACTGCATTCTTTCTTAACAGCTTATTTAATTTCCTTAAATATTCTGGATATTAACTGCTAGTCAGATGTATAGTTTGTAAATATTTCCATTCTCTTGGCTTTCTCATTACTCTGTTAATTGTTTCCTTTGGTGGTGTGTAAAAGCTTTTTCATTCGATGAAGACCCATTTGTTTATTTTTATATTTGTTTCCTGTGCTTTTGGAGTCATATCCAAAAAAATATTTCCTTTTGAGTGTTTTGAAGGACTTTTTTCCTAGTATTTTCCCAGTTTCAGGTCTTACATTTAAATTTTTAATTCATTCTAAATCAACTTTATATATAATGAAAGAGAAGAGTGTAGTTTCATTCTTCTGCATGGGAATGTTATGGTTAGGATCTCAAATACCCCCCCCCGCCCCAGTGTTTCAATCATTAGTGGTGGTGTGACTGCAATGGCAGGGAGGTAGTGGAAACTTTAAGCTGGGGCCTGGAAGGAGGCAGGTAAATCACTAACCATGTTGCTGTGGCGTGTGTGTGTGTGTGTGTGTGTGTGTGTGTGTGTGTGTGTGTGGACATGTATTTTAGGGTTATTTTTTCTGTTGTGTGAAAAATGACACTGTTGTTGGGAATAAATGTTGATCTATGCAGTGTTTGTTGACTGTCTCTTGTCTGCATTCAGTATTCCAAGTTGTATTAGAAATTTCTCAGGTTGTGAGAGATGGAGAGAACCAGTTTCCTTTCTCAGCTATTACCATCTTCTCTCTTACAGTCTTTGATTTCTCTTTTATTCTATTTGGAAAACTTTTATGCCCAATAACTACATGACTGGCTTTCTCATGTCCTTGAGCCTTCACCAAATATCAATTTAAGAGAAACAGTTTCTTAATAAAGTTACTTAAAGCTCTTCCCAAAGTATAATTTCTGCAAAAGCAAGCTTATAGATCTGATGAAAATAAAATTTGACACATAAAATATTCATTTAATTCATTAGTTAATGAAGGATGATGAATAATAAGATCTCATTTACAAGATATTCAGACCAATTCAAAAAACACTGAGAAATGTGAACTGGTATATAAATGTGTTGTACATATAAGCACATGCACACATATAATCAGAAATGCTGAAATGAGTTACTAATAGATGCCATACAAAAATAAAAATGATAGAAATTGTCTTTTTTATGGGAGAGAAGTTAGTTAACAGTGTACCAGACAAAATGTATTTTCTTGCAGTGGACAATAATCAATTTAGTATTATGTTTTTTCTACAGGTTCATTTCTACCCACACAGAACTGTAAAATGGTTAAATCAACAAAAAGTCTAAATTCCACATCATTATATTTACAGTATTTGAGGCCAGAGAACAAAGGAAAACCTTAGCCTTCCTTCCTTTGCCCACCTGTTTTCTCTCATATTAAATACACATGCCATACTCGTGACATGCCCTCTGGGGTCCAGGTGGACACACACATTTCGCCTGTGGAACACTTGCCCACTCAGGAGGTGTGAAATCAATGAAACATTGGAACAAATAATTCTAAAATTTGGATCACAAAGTTGGACCACCCAGTTGCCCAGGTCTATTAGTTTCAATGCCCTTCTGTCATACTAGATATTTTACTAATTTATTTCTTCAATATTATCCTTCATTTTCATTACATTGTAAATTCCATGTGATCAAGAAATTTTACCTGTTTTATTCACAACAATTCCAGCTCCTGAAAAAGACTTGACAAATAGATGTCATTTAATACATTTAAATGAAATGTTGTCCATTAAATGAAACATTTTTAAATAGGTTCTGAAGAAAAGGTCGATGGTTTAGAGAATACTGAAAACAAAAATATAAGCCCTTGAGTATATAAAAGTTTTTTAATTCTAATTTTATAATTTAATATTTAATATAGTGATAAATACCTCATGTCTTTTTAAAACAGCTTTATTGAGATATAATTTGCATATAATGTAATTTGGCCATTTAAAGCCTACAACTGAATAATTTCTGTATATTCACAAAAATCTACAACAATCACTGTCTCTAATTGTAGAGCAACACATTGCTTTGGAAAAGATTCTTAAAACTGAAATATGGATCTTCAATTGTTTTGTTACAAAGTACATAAATGAAACCATTGCCATTTTGAGAAATAAACCTGTCTCTATAATTTGTTACTAGAGAAAGTTTGCAAGTTATCTTTTTCATATTTATTCCGATAAATAAATTTTCCTTGAAAAAATAAACAGCTACAGCTATACATTACCTAATTTGGAGCATCTTATGTTTATTGTGCCTACAGACTCTTTAATAATGTGTATTTGTGTATCCTAAAGTGTTTCAGGGCTGTGATGATATTAAGGAATTACTACATTAAAAGACATTTACGTTTTCATGTGACTTCATAATCTAAACTATGTCAGAAAGGAAATAAAAACCACCTTTATTCAGCCTGAAATTTACTTTTTAAACTCATGAATTGTACTTTTAAAAGTGAATAAAGACTTGAATATCAAGATGAAATTACTGATAAAATTCAACCATGTCACCACTTCCTGACCTCTGTTTTTAATCCTTTAAGTGGTCTGTGGCCTTTTCCCACTGAACATGGAATGTTCCTTCTTTCATAAAACCCTTGACAAAGAAGAAATTGCTTTGAGTTTTAGAATAAGTACAGGTATTTTTTTTGAGTTCTCAGAAAAATCATAGCTGCAAATCAAGTGCCTGTGATTGGTATGAAATTAAACTTTGTTGATGGAGGAAATGATTTCTTTTAAATCTTGAAAGCCAAACCTAGAACACTGGAGCACAGAAGTCATCACACAAAAAGCAGTACGGTGGATACTGTGAAATAGAAAATAGTCAAAGGGAAATGTGGTGGAGGGGTGAGTATTGAGAGGTAAAAAATTGTGATGGTAAAAAAGAGAAACAAAGCTTATATATTTAGGGGTTGGGGGTTGTGGGGTGGGTAGGGGAATGGGAAAAATTAGAATTAAATAGTGTTATATACTGGTACAAATCCTCAATATTGTGATCATGATGTGTATATACAATGTACCAATAAAGATAAAAATGAACTTTAAAAAAAGCAGTGTTGGGGGCTGAGTACCAAGACAGCGCTCTCTTCAAGATAGAGGGCAATTCTTCCAGGAGGGTTAGGGGGAGATCATAGAGGTTAAGACTTGAACGTTCTCAGCTACGAAATCTCAGGAAATATAATTGGGACACTGAGCTAAGTCTTGTGGTTTCACACAGTGAGTCCTTTCCTGGGTGCTGACCAATGGGAGGAAGCCTCTTAGTTGCGTGTCATTCGCTGGGCTACGGTCCGGGAGCTCAAAAGTGCTGAGGCAAAGTTATGAACAAAGGCTGAGCACTGGGGGAAGCAGCTGAGCCTTCCAGGGAGGGCACAGAAGCAGGAGGTCCAGGTGGGGTTCTTACTGCTGAGGACGCGGTCAGTTTTAACTCTGTGACAATGAGGTCCCAGCTCAGCTCTCACGAGACCTGCAAGACCAGCAGGTCTATTATGAGTATGTCCTGAAGGTACATCCATCTGAGTATAAATGATTCAGTATCATCATTCTTTTTGGCAGAGTAATACTCCATTTTATTAAAAAGAAAGACCACCAGGCTTCCTCATGTGCACATAGGTCGGAGAAAGATTCAGAAGAAATCTGTTCATAAATATGGTCATGCTATGGATTTCTGCCTGATATTCAACTCATTATTTAAATATTCTGAAAATACCTTTATCACTAAGCTCTATGCTTTATGAGATTTGGGGAAGTCTGAACAATTAAATGAGATGGCATATGTGAGTGTGTGTGAGAGTGATTGTATGTGTGTGTGTTTAGTATTATACACATCATGATGTGTACACACCTCACACCTAGACTAACTCAGGTCTAGTTTCCTGTTGGTCTGTCTATCCCATCACCTCATTTGGAAGAAATAAAAATAGTTTTAGACAAATTAAACCATCTAATACATTTTTTTTAACCATGGATGGTAAAAGTGGCACCCTGACCACGCATCTCATTAACCTAGGTCTTTTCCTTTTCTTCTTCCTTTAATGAAATGGCGGTGAAGTCTAGGGTGGCCATAAGTTAGTGAATCCTTGTGTTTTGGGTTTCCCACCCATGAGCAACTGACTTACATAGTTATGTGTCTGTGAGAAAATTAGACTCAAGACTATCTTTTATTGAAAAAAGCAAACAATAATGATACAAGTATGAGTTATTCTTAATTCACAGAGCTGCCTATTATGCCACTGGCACTTTAACCTAATGGACAGGAGAGCTAGCATGAGCAGAGGCAGGTGCTTTCCGAGCTAAGTGAACACAGCGTATCCTTTGGTGGCTTGTCATTTCAGTGCAAGTTTTAGCGACGCTTATTTTTGACAGTCTGTTCTAAAACTGTTAAAACCGCAAATCCATCATCTGGGTAGTGGAGCTTAAATGACAATCGCCTCAGACTTCAACTACAGCGGTTATTAGCAAGTGGAACCCAGGTGACCTGGAAACAGAGATGGAAAGACTGTTCTTTTCTATTCAAATGCTCATGAAAAAATTAGAAGAATTAAAAGGGCAATGAGGAATTAAATAGAAGGAATCTGATTTTTTCCTAGTTCCTTACCTTCTCTAGAACTTGTATTAATATACTTACCTCAACCAGAAAATATTTTTGTGTAACTCCAATAAGTATAATCCTACCTTTATTTAATATTCTTTTAGCATTTATATACATAGCTTGTCCTGGTGAACACCCCTTTAATGTGCAGTGTGATGTGTTTATTATTTCATAAATGTATTGCTTATTCTTTTTATTATAAGCTTCATAAAGAGAGGAATAATACTTGACTTTCTATTTGTTATTACCTTGTATATGTTTAAATTTAGTAGATGTTTTATGCAGAAAACATTCTAAAATTATAAGTGAGACAAACTCTGTTCAAAAGAGAAGAATGTACAGTAAGCACTTCTGTAATGAAACATTCATATTTATTGAATGCCAAGGAAATATCAGTCCTGTGTTTGCTATTTTAAGGACTATGTGAAGTGTAACTCTCAAAGTAATAATTATTAGAACATACTTCAAACATGATAAGTGAGTACACATTTAAAATTACTTCATTCTCCAGAGTATTCTTTTCTTCAAACTTAGCTTAGGTTCAGCCTTGTTTTCTTTTCCTTTTCTTTATTTTAGTCAAATAATTTTCATAATAGGTGGCTGCGTGCCTTCACGTTTGCTCTAAAATCCCATCAGATTAAATCCTCATCTTTGAAAACACCTTTAGTTTATTTTCATAAAAAACTGAAAGAACTGGGAATCTACTCAAGGATAATTAAATATGAATTTATTCATAACACTTTGTGTACTTATATATTTCTTGGATCCTTTGAGGTTGAAAAAGAAATCAGTAGAAAATATTCTTAAGAGAATGAGAAAACAGTTTTCATTTTATAAATGGAAAACCTTTTTATTTCTGGGCTTGAGATACATAGTGGCCTTTAACCTCCGTTTCAAAGAGCTCTGTCATTTGGAGGCAGAAGAGAATCCCGGACTTTCTACTTGCAAATGATCCCAGTGATCATCTCCCCCATTCGGTCATTCAGAGTCAGAACCCATTTTGCAGACTTGGCTAATAGGTCCCTGTCAATCCCTTTTGGAACTTGTGTAGTGAAAGGGAATTTGTGACAATATTACCTTCCAAGGAAACTCTTCCATTTTTAGATAAATAAGAAAAGAAATTAGTGCCAGGCATGGTGGCTCACACCTGTAATCCCAGCACTTGGGAGGCAGAGGCAGGAGGACTGCTGAGTTCCAGGCTTGCCTGGGCTACATAATGAGCTCAAGGCTAGCCTGAACTACAAAGCGAGACCCTGTCTCAAAAAAATTTTAAAAAATAGAAATTAATTCTTGGGTATACAAAAGTTATTACTCAGTGCTTTTCTAGCTGGATCTTTCAGCCACTGGGCTTATTTTATATATGAGTGTCTCATTATATGAGAATAATCCTCCTTTCCAAGTGATACTTGGGCAGTCATCTCCATCTTAAATACTCGTTTCTCTCAGATAAACCTGTTCTTTTACTTCCGAAGTTCTCTATATCACATAGTTTAATGTTCTTTCATCAACTTGATGATTTTCTTCTGGTTATATTCTATCTGATCAACTTCTTCCTCTTGTGTCATGTCCAGAAAAGAAGAAAATAATTCAGATGAATTTTAAATTCTTTCAAGTCTTTTGCGTATTTGATTCAAACTCCTAATTTGTTACAGAATAATTCTATAGTAAAGATTTACCTTAAATTTATTACTAACACAATGGGGCTATTATCATTTAACTATTTATTTTAAGGTACCTTTGTGACAATAGTCTTCTTCATTTAGAAGGTACCAAAAATTCAGATAAAGTGATCGCCTTGAAAACTGGTTGGTGTTCAAGGAGAAGCGCATATTGCCTAGTGTTGCTCTCTTACATGAAACTGTCTGCTTTTCCACAACATCAAAGGAGGCCTGCAGTGGGAGGTGCAGGTAGGGAGCTGCCTGGAAGAGTTTCTCCGCAGCACAGAGTAGAATCGGCGGGGCAGGGTAGGTCGCTCTGATAAGGGGGGTGAGAACTCGAGTGCCTGTGCCTTTCTCTAACCCATCCCTCTGTGCTATTTCTTTCCATGCGAAGATAATGAAATAACAGTGATAATAACTGAACCAAAGTCATATGGAAAGAACAGATAAAAAATTCTCAGGGCCGGAGGGTTAGCTCAGTGGTTCCGGCGCCTGCCTTGTAAGCGCAAGGTCCTGAGTTCAATCCCCAGTGACCACATACAGTGCTGGGCGTGGCGACTCACGCCCACCAGCAATCAACACCGCATACCACAATGCTGGGCGTGGTGGCTCACGCCTGTCATCCAGCACTCGGGAGGCACAGGCACGAGGACTGCTGAGTTCGAGGCTTGCCTGGGCTACATACTGAGCTCAGAGCCAGCCTGAACTACAAAGCGAGACACTGTCTCAAAAAAAAAAAAAATTCTCAGACCTGGATGTTATAGAAATTCAGGCTGTGTAGTTGACACTAATTCATGTTACACTTTGGATGTGCATATGTTTCTGTCCTTTCACTTTCCAGTAATTTATAGGTGGATATTTAGGACTCGCAGTGTTGAAACTGTGATTAATATTAATGGAAACCATACATCAAGAAGATATATTTGGAATTTGTAGTTAACTGCTTGGATAATACATCATCTCCATAATTTTCAAATAAAATAAATAATAGATACAGTAATTGAGTTAATGGTTTTTATTATGATAAAAGAACAGTCCTTGGTGGATCTACCTGTTTTTCACTCCACTAGGAAACTTTAGGGTAAGGATAGAGGACTAAGAATTCAGGGGAAAATTGGGTATATGAAATGGGTCATTTCTTTAGAACTTTGTCTCAGAAACTGTAAAAGCTAATAGCTCCATCATTTGGGGCAATGTATGAGCTAGGTAGGCTTGATTCACTGCTAACCTTTGACCTTTGTCTCTTTGAATCCTTCCAAAGGATAAGGGAGCTCAGTTAACGTGAAGTGAATTTGGAGAAATTCAAGGAAGACCCTCATTTTGTCATTTGTTAGTTCACTGAGATACCCCATGACCCAGGTAGCAAGGGAAACTTATGTTCCTGCTTTTGAAGGAACCCAGAGTCAAATAAGGAGAGCAAGATGTAGCAACGGTCTGAGGGATAAGTTCCCTATTTCAGGGGTGTTGGAAGCTGCTAGACTGTGACACCCAACATGATCTCTGAACATGTTTCCTTATCTGTTCTCTTACATTCAAACCATATATGCATTAGAGGTTTGTGAAAATATTTTGCAAAATGTATAATATCAATATGAAAAAAATCCAATGTGTATTCAGAATGTCATATGACAGCATAATCACAATCTACGAATATTTGAAAGAAAAAAATGAATAACAGGATCAGTGACAAAAACCTAAGACAAATTAAACTGGAGGGATTAAACAAAAATTTGAAAGAGGATGAAACAGGAAAAGTGATTCATGCAGAATCGAATTGCTTGGTCAGGGCATGAAATGACAGAGCAGATTAGAGAAAGGAACAGTCAGGTATGGCTACAGGCTGGTGTGGGGGAGAATGGGGAGACAGGAATGTGGCTAAGAGTGGAGGGTGGTTTTTAGTTAATAGCCTTGAGATTCACATTAAGGAATCAGACAAACACCTTTCTGCAAAAATGAGGGACTGTTGCTGAGTTAAGATAATGACAACATCAAATCTTTGTCTTTCTGGCAGTGTAGACAGTATTGGTGACAGTGGTTAACCCCGTGTTTGGAGGCAGTGTTATTGTAACAACGCATTAACAAAAGCTAAACATGGAGTGTGGCAATGTGAGGAGAAAAAAGAAACCGACTGTGGTGGGGAAGACCTACAATCCAGCGTTCTGGTAGGCTGAGGCAGGGGGATCATAAATTTGAGCCCAGCCTGATCAACGTATTGACTTAGTGAGACCCTCTCAAAATAAAAAGTGAAGGCCCTTGGTTCATGTGTGCATATGTGTGTGTGTGTGTGGGGGGGAAGATGTTGAATCAACCAGGCTGTGTGTGGCGGGGCGGGGGGGGGGTTGAACCAACTCAACTGAATACAAAGGGGAAGGAAGCAAAGGTGTTTTTAAAGTTCTTTGCTTGATGGGAAGAGTATGTGGAGGCAGCATGAACTGTGATAGGACAAACTGTATTGGGCAAAGTTTGAGGGTCTAAACTGAAAAATGCTCGAATGTAGGGATTATATGTTATTCATTGCTCTTTCACCAACTCACTCCAGTGCCTGGCTTATATTTAATATTTTATAATTTCTTTGGGGAAAAAGGTGAATAAATACATGAGGAAGTGTACAACTTGTAACATGTTGAATTTGAGCTTCCAATCAGGTAAAACTCTCTCTTCTTTTAAAACTCCCATAACATAGTTTTAATATCTGTCTGAAGCATTTACTTACCTTTGCCATTTCAGCTGTATAACTATTTTGCAATCATTCTTATCTTTTAAACATGACTATGAATACTGGGGGGGTGGTCAGGATCCCTATCTGATTTATGGCTATGAGTGTAATGGTATTTTATAAATAAATGCCTTTAAAATATTAAAAAGATTAGGTTTGAAGCTTGGAAAGGGCTGTTTTTGGCTTTGGTGCTTGCCTGTTTCTTAAACCTCACAGTACTGCAATAATAGTTGATTTATATTGGTGTGGTTCACAGTGACCTCACTAATTTAGCAAGTGTACTTATACTTAGTTGTGAACACACAGTGAAATATGCATGACAGTAGACCTATTCTGCTCATAGCAAGAATTAACGATTTATATGCCCTTCCTACTCTCTCTGAGCAGTCTATGAATTTCCCTTAAAACTGGATGTCTTGAAAAAATTCTTGTGTAAAACCATCCTCATGATTCAGGAATCTTCGGAAAGGAGACTCATGCAAAGCAAAATGAACTATGTTGAATTCATGCTATGTCATTATCTTTGGAGCTGACCTCATCTTGACACGTTTAGAGAGGCTGGTACTGTCAGACTCTGTTAAACAAGGTGATGTTGATAAAGGCCATGCATCCCTGCTCTAAGCCCTAAAACTTGGCTGAGAGAGAAAGAAGCCATCCAGGAATATAAAGACAAAAGCCTAAGCTGCATAGCAGTTAGGTGTTTTGTCACTGATGCAAAGTCCATAATGGTCACTCCTATTTTACAATCCTTAGAGCAAAGTGACTCACTGAGTTAGAGATCACATATATGATAGAGTTTAGAGATCACATAATTTTCATATTTCTTCCTATGTGAGCTTTACATTTCACATGGAATTTGTAAATTATTCTTGATTTACAGTGCTGCAGTGTTGTATACATTTGTAGACTTTAATTATAATCAGCATCAAGCAAGCATAATGTTATCCTGATCAAATTTCTAACAATCTTTTTCACAGAATTAGAGAAAACAGTTTTGGAATTCATTTGGAACCAGAAGAGATCTAGACTACTAAAGGCAATTCTAGGCAACAAAGGCAAGGTAAAGGTGTCATAATCCCTGACTGGAAATTATACTACAAAGCTACTGTGACAAAAACAGTGTGGTGCTGGCAAAAAGAGAAAAAGAAAGAAAGAAAAAGAAAACATAGACTCAAGGATCGGTGGGATAGACTAGAAGATGCAGGAACAACTCCAGACACACTCAGCCACTTCATCTTTGACAAAGGAGCCAATAACTTCTCTTGAGAAAAGACAGCCTCTTTAACAAATGGTTCTGGAAAAAAACTGGGCTTCCACTTGCCAGAGATTAAAATGAGACACATATCTGGCACATAAACTTAACGAAAATAAAAATGCATCAAAAATCTAATGTTAAAACAGAAATACTAAATCTACTGAAAAATATAACAGATAGAACTCTTAAAGATACTGGTGTAGGAAAAGGCTCTATGAACAACACTACAATTGCACAGGAGCTATCACTAAGAATCAACAGCTGGGATCTCATCTTATTAAACAGCTTTTGCACCAACAAAGTGAAAAGAAAACCCACAGGGTGGAAACAATTTTTTTTTAACCAAACTGTTCCTCAGACAAAGGACTACTGTTAAGAGCATAAATCAGACCTCCCAAATTTAAAGATCCAATCTGATAATGAACGTCTGTAATAAATATACACTTTTCAAATGAAGTAGAAATGATAAATACATGAAAAAATATTTAACATCACTGGTCATTATGAAATGTAAATTTTAAAAAAACACAGATTCTATGTGGCTTCAGAAAGAATGAAAGTTATCCAGAAATCAACCAATACCACATGCTGATGGGTCTGTTTGGGAAAAGAAATCTTTCTCCACTGTTGGTGGGAGTTACCATTCTTGTGCAGCCACAGTAACAGTAAATGTCACTGTGACATTATGAATGACATTATAAATGACAATAAATTCCTCAGAAAACTGAAATTAAAGGTTCCATTTGATCCAGCTATTCTCCTTCTTGGTATTTCCTGAAAGAATCAAAACCATTATGCCATAGTGATATGTATACACCCATGTTTAGTGCCACACAGTTTGTAAGAGCTAAATCCTGGTAGCAGCCCAAATGCTCAACTAACAGATAAAGAAAATGTATTTTTTGATACAATGGAATACTACTAAACTGTACACAAAGGTAAATTTGAGATATTTACAGATAAATGGCTGCATCTTGAGACCATACTCTGAAGTGAAGTTAATTGGACACACAGGTATAAATACTCCATTGTTGCATGAGAAACTGAAAGTGTAAATGAGAATCAAAATGTATAGTAGATATTATGAAATAGGAAGAAAATGTTCAAATGGGTAGAGGAGCTAGGGAGGGGGAAGGGAAAGAAAGAAAGAAAATGAGGGGAAAAAGGAGAAATTGGAAATAAAGATTTGTAAATAACATGGAGAAGAGGGACTGAAGGTCAGATAGGGGAATGGGAAAAATAAAATGTGGGTAGAAATTCTTTATGGTGATTATGCCTTCCAGGAAAGTCCTTGGTCAGTTTAGTGAATCTGGGTCACACAGATTAGGCAAACTACCCAGACTGAAGTCTAACGATTGTGCTAGAATTCAAACCTTAAATTTGTTGCTTTGAAATTATTCATTTGTCTCACAGAGTCATAATATTTGAGAAGTGAACACCTTCATATACATTTTGAAAATATTATATAAATAATACAATTTACTTTGGTTTTCAAAAATTATGTCAATTCAAATGAAATGGGGAATTCACTTATCGAACTGGACTTTGTTTTTGTTCTTTCTATCAAAAATTGTGGCAGCTGAACTAGAAATAAAAGCCAATGTTAAGTGAACCCCAAAGCTCTATAATTTGCCAGCCAGTTGTCCCCAAATGAAGATAACTATTGCATAGAAATATCAAGTTTGTTAAACTCTTTAATCTCTTCCTGTACTGGTTAAAAACCGCCTTGGCTTTGCTTCTTAATTTCTTCTCTCTTATTGTCTTTTTGACACTAATCTTATGAAAATTTTCAAATAAGCAGAAAGGTTAAAATACTAGTCAAAAACACATACCTTTTCTGTCTATATGCAACAATTTATATTTTTTCCTATTCTAAGTTTCTGTACTGAACCAGATAAAGGAAAGGAGAATATCTGTGAAGGGTACTTTACCATTAAGTACCTGACAGGACTCTCCGAAGAGTGAAGATATTTTTCTGTGTGACTACAATATTATTGTTAGAAAATTGTATAATAATTCTACAAAATCACCAGATACCCAGATTTTATTTCAGATTTTCCATACTGTTTGAATAACTTGTCTTACAGTTATTTTATTTAAACCAGGATCTGTTTGAAATGCAAAAGTTTCATGACTGTTACTTGTGGTTGTAGTTCTTTTACTCTAGAAGTAACCATTCTCCTTTCTCTATGCCATTCTTTCTGCTTCTCTTTCTCTCTGAAAAATTCCAGCCAGTTCTCTTACAGTACTTGACAGTCAGTGTTTGTTTGATCTTTTTTTGCACTGATCTTTTACCAGAACACTGTTAGGTTTTGAAACTTGATTAGATTAGGCTGAATGTGGGTAGAGGAACATTGCATAGGTGATATTGTGAACTTTATACCCATATCTATATGGTGTGACAAAAATACGACATATTTAAATTGCAAATTGTTTTCAAATACACTTTATGAAAGACTATAAGAATTAAAAATGAATTGCTTCCTACCCAAAACTCAAGATCTCTCCCTGGGACCCATTTTGAAACCATTGCTATATTGATTAGAAATTCTCTCCTTGAACTGTCCAGAGAAACAGACCTCTGTACAGCTATATCATGTTCTGGCCTCCTGTTTAATGTATTCAAAATCAATACCAATAGCACTACTGCCACTAAACACAGAGTCCAGTTGAAGAATCTTTGCAATTAATATTGTCCCCAAGATACATTCCATAAGGCTGAGCCAGACACTGCATTTAAGTTCCTTATAATAATCCTTTGCTTTCTGTGTTGACATTAATAGTATTGTATTTATCTAGGTTCTCTCTTTGTTCATTTGTGTTCAAAGTTTGTGTTTCCTTTTTAATTTATTATTAATGTTTTAGTATTTAAATCATTTATGTAGTTAAAAGTCCAAAATTACATTAAAAAGTATGTTCAAAGAGGATTTTTTTTCTTTTTGTATATTTTTATTAGTACCCATTCACAGTACATAATGATGACATTCATCATGGGAAATACATACACGTGCATAGAGTGTCTTCGTTTTCTCTCTTTTGTTTTCTTCTGCTCTTTCTTCCCCCAACCCTATTCCCTTCACATTTTCAAAAGCTCTATTTACATTTTTTTTCACTTCATTTTTTTCTTTAAATCCATTTCCATTCCTCCCACAACTCCCCCATCTCTTTTTCTCCCTTCCATTTTGAACAAATTCTTCCTACTTCAGAGTATCTCTCTCCATTCTCCACCTTATGTATACTTTGGATTTCTCACGTGAGTAAAGTAATGTGATATTTAAACTTGTGTGCCTGGTTTATTTTACTCATCATCACGGTCTCAGGGGCATCTGTTTATCTGTATGTGTTGCAGAGGAACCCTCTATTGTATAGAAATATGTTTCTTCATCCATTCATCTGTTGACGGGCATGTGGGCTGCTTCCAACATTTAGCCGTTACAAACTGTGGCTGCATTTTCTTTTCCTTTCATTAATTTATATGTCCTTGTGTTTCTCTTAATAAAACCACAAGCTTCACATGCGCCCCCCACACACACTCATGCATTTCACACAGCACTTACACACTTTTACTTTCCCTTGTGTCTTACACAAAGCAAATGCAGGAAGCGCAATTCCCAGTGAGCACCTGCCCCTTCCTTCCTGGAGCCGGTCCCTTTCCTCTCATCGCACTCCACAGATCCCCACTCCTCGACACCGCATGACTGTTCAAACCCTTCCGCTCTTAGAATGACCTTGTAATAACTTTATTGATTTATTTAGTCGAACAAAAGACAATTTATTTGGGGGAAAAAGATGGAACAGAAAGAGGTTGGACAGCTCTGGGAGGCAGCAAGGGGTTTCAGAGCTGAAAGCCCTAATAGCTTTATTTTACTGGTTGCTTCATGCCTGTGAAGATCAAAGCAGATTTCCTAGAAATGCTATTACTTGGGCAAATGTTGGATATGAATGTATTTTGATGAACTACTATAGTAATTATCTTTCTTAGCTTTTATACCTTTTTATATGTTCCTCAGCATGTTTGAATATCTAATTCTAATACTTCACTAGCGTGTATGCTGTCAAATTTATCAATGCTTTTTAATCGAATACCTGGGAGCTGGCATCATGATATAGCTTTATTTTGTAGTTGCAAAGCCATGTTAGATGCCCATTGTGAAAATTACCTGAGATTATTCACTTAAAAGAGGAAGAATTTCTATTAGCTCACCATTTGAGAGATTTCAGTTGATGGATTCTTCGTACTGCTGGCTTCAGACCAAGGCAAGGTTGTGCCCATGATGGGAACTCACAAGAGACGACACTGGTCCCTGCATGGCCCCCAGGAAGCAAAGAGTGGTGTCATGTCTTTAACAATCTCACTTCCTTCTTCCTTCTGAGAGACCTCATCTTCTAAAAGTTCTACCATCTCCCAACAGCAGCATAGGCTGGAGACTGAACATTCAACTTCACATTTTAGAGCCAAACTTTAGCATAATTTTGAGAGACTGACAACTTTTTTCATATTTTTTTTTACTTTTATTTTTCTGTGAAGAGTCTGTTTGCATATTTGCCCCAGATTTTTTAGATTGTGATATTTTTAGTTCTGTTTTTAATAATTATCTTTTCATTGCATAGAGAGTGGCTTCTTTTCTTTCTAATGACAACTGCAAATATGTTTTCTTATTTGTCCTTTGAATTTTGTATTTATAGTAAAATCTATTTTGTCAAGCTATGTTTTCTAAGTTTAGAATATTTATTTTACACTTGATCTCTGCTTTTGAATTATGTGTGATAAAGATACAATTTATATTTTTAAATGGCTGCAAAATTTGCCTAACATCATTTATGAAGAAATCTATCTTTGGGCTGGAGATTTAGCTCAGTGATTCTGGTGCCTGCCTTGCAAGTGCAAAGTCCCTGGTGCAATCCCCAGTAATGACATACAACAATATGGCTCACGCCCACCAGCAATCAGTACCACATACCACAAATTCTGGGCTTGGTGGCTCATGCCTGTAATTCCAGCACTCCGGAGGCAGAGGCAGGAGGATTGCTGAGTTCGAGATTTGCCTGAGCTACTGAGCTACATAGTGAGCTCAGGGCCAAGCTGAACTACAAAAGTGAGACCCTGTCTAGACAAAGAAAGAAAGAAAGAAAGAAAGAAAGAAAGAAAGAAAGAAAGAAAGAAAGAAAGAAAGAAAGAAAGAAAGAAAGAAAGAAAGAAAGAAAGAAAGAAAGAAAGAAAGAAAGAAAGAAAGAAAGAAAGAAAGAAAGAAAGAAAGAAAGAAAGAAAGAAAGAAAGAAAGAAAGAAAGAAAGAAAGAAAAGAAAGAAAGAAAGAAAGAAAG
>PVIC010023047.1:0-27199 GCA_004025085.1 Thryonomys swinderianus | reverse complement strand
TATGGGGTATGGGACTTGACACACATCTATTTCTCACAGTTCTAAAGAAAACTATAACTTTATAAATATATTACTTTGACCCAAACAATCTAAATGTGTAATAGAGGAACACTAAAAGAAACCATCAAAATGTTTTTCTTCAGTTTATTTCCACTATGTGCTCATTTCTCTATGATCTGGAAATATACAGAGGGACCCCGACGTCCCCCGCAGACACAACACACATGCGAAAAATCCACTTAGGACCAACGTTTCTCAGAAATAGGGTGACAGGTTCTTCTTGGCTTGAGGCCTGAGGAAATCTGTAGACTTCGAGAGACGGACTTAAGCCTATATGACCAGCAGCTGGGCGGCCAGGGGACAGAAGGGGCCCGACACCCTGGAAGGGCTCCCCGGAAGGATTTCTTCTAGGTTTTCGGAAAAGCTGCCATTGCAAGGTCAGTCCAGTGTGTGGCAGCTTTTTATCCAGGAGTGAGAATCTCGTCCCGGACGGTTCTGGCTCCCACTGAGCCCTCCGCCGTCTGCGTGGGCCTGGACCCCGGTGCCCGAGCTCCCGGAGCGGCCCGGTGAGCAGGCCCCATGGGTCCGCCCAGAGCAGGCAGCCGCCCTCTGCGGCCGCACCGCGGGCTCCAGCTCCTGTGTCAGCGCCCGCATCTGGGCTCTGCGGGTCACTCTTTGCCAGCAGCTCCCTGCCACGTCGAGTGAGGTCACCGGGATCGCAGGAAAGGACTTTTCCAGAGCCACTGCTGCCGGCCTTGGGAGGCCTCTCCGCAGCCGCCCAGCCCCTGGGTCCCGCTAAGCACTGGGAAAGTGGCCCCAAATGCTTCTTTCCCTTCACCCCAAAGCCGCCCCGGCTCGGATCTGTTCTCTCGGAGCTCTGCGGGTGCCGTGAATGCCCCCGAGGGTCTTGTCCACCAGCCGCTCACGAAGCAGAGTTCTCACAGGCACAGCCCTTCCCGCTTCTGGACGCTTTGATTTTGGCCTCCACTGAACCCAGCAGGAATTCCTCTGAGTTCCTTATATTTGAATAGTTCTGTTTTCAATCTGTCAGTGTTAACACATTTTTAATAGATTTTACATTTTTCTAGGTCTTTTCCACAGAAGAGTATCTAAATATTGATCTTAGCATAAACCCAACAGTAAGGAGCAAGCAATTAGCAGTGGGTTCAGTTGCATGTCACAGAAACTCAAAACAAGGCTAATCAAAAGAGATGAAAACTTACTTCTCCCTGATGTGAAGATCCTGGAGTTGGACATCCAGAGGTGACGAGACGCCACCTTTCGTGTAAATGCTCTGTCATCTGTAGAAGGTGATATTTGTACTCATGACCCAAAGTGGTTACCAGTACGCCACCCATAACGTCTGTGTCCCAGGCAGGAGAATGGCAGAAGGAATAAGAGGCTGTGCAGAACAGGACGGTTCCTAAGAACACGCTCAGATTTACTTTTTTGTCATTGTCCAATGCTTAATAAAGTGTCTTCACTGAGATGCAAGAGAATGTGGGAACACTGAAGGAATCACCAAAATTCATTACAGTTCTTCGAAATCTAAATGTATTCTACAAAAAAAAAAGTTCTTAAAGACAGAAAAGAATTTTTACCAGGAAGGGTATGTGACTCCTCCGACATTCACTGGCCTTCATCTATCAGAAGACAAAGCCAGAGTATAAAATCAAGTAACATAAAGACAAGCAGAAGCCATGAAACATGTACTGATTCCCCAAGAAGTCCAAGCTTCTGTTCACGCCGTTCCCGTGTAACCTACATATGCCCACAAACACACATGCCACGTGTCAGCTTACACCCCTCAGGCTCATCCCTCAGTCAGACTCACTGTCTACAGCACAACAGCACCCAGGCCTGAGCAGCTCTCTGGTCCAGTGAGGAAAATTAGTTTATATTGAAAGGGTAGCTGTGTAATAGAATCTCTGTGGACACATCGCTTTTACAAAACACTGTACTGCCACGCACTATGCATCCAATGTTCACGAAGAGTTTATTAGACCCAGAACATAGTCAGGTCCAGAAGAAGATAAAACACCTATGTTGTGCTGTGTTGGATTTAACACCAAGTCATCACTGGAGCCCTTTAAAAGCCCCGTAAGGAAGCGAACTCTATCACCAGCACTTCCTTCTGCACATCTGTGGTGGAGACTCCACAGCCAGCAAGAGTCCTACGTGGGATTTTAGTGAATGTATGAACACAATTCCGTGGAAATAGAAACGACCTCAGAAGATGCAAAGGTTATTTACCAACTCCTGATCATTTGGGGCCAGAGTAATACAGTCTAGTGAACTTGAACCTGCCAATAAAACACAGCCCTAGGACTAACGGTTGCCATGGCGTTTTATTATCCGATTGGCAACAGAAGATGTCTCACACGGTTTCCAGAGAGACAGTTCCCGAGCACGGGTTAAACCGGCCCCTTGAGCCATCGCTCCTCTCCCGTGCACCACCCTCAGCTTTAGTCCCACCTAGCTTTTCACTGGGCTGGAACTGGACCCCGTCGCCCCACCCCAGCTGCACGATGGGCCCACAGTCTTCTTTCTGCCAACTTACAGGAGCCAGGGAATAAAATTAGAACTGGAGACATGAGAACAAGCTAGAAATGGAGCCTGAGTCATTCCCATTTTTACATTCGGCCCACCAGGCAGCAGCCTCGTCTGACCCAGAAGACAGCCAGAGTGGAACGTAGGGGTCAACCGCACTCTGGAAATGGTTTCCGCCCCTCCTGCAGCCTGAGACTTTGATTGCATTGTGGTTGCGCTAAAAGCCCTAATGCAGAGGTTTGTGGATTCCTCTCTTTACTATGTGGTTTGAAGCCAAGCAAAGGGGAGGAGACTTCGGAAAGGAAAACCGCCCAGGACACCGCGACAGCTGTGTAATTAGGCCAGGCCGGCCAGTGCTTATGGCATTTGTCACTCAGCAATGGTTCACCCTGCAGGGTCCGCAGCCAGGTGCTGTGAGCAAGGAGGTGATGGAAACGTCTTCATGTGACCAGAGCCCAGGGAACATTCAAGCTGGAGTCGTCCGCCAGAAAACCCAGTGGAATTCAATGAGAACGATTTTCATTTTTAGTGTTTTCTGGCCTTTGTTTGCCACAGACATTAATGTGTTTTGTTAGGAAAACTTATATACATTGCAAAAGAAGTTCAACGCCATGAGAGCTCTAGAAGAGATCTGTGAATATTTGTCACCAAAACTGCAAATTTGACATCGGTCAGCTTTGTTTGGGAGAAGAGAGATTTAATCCCAACCCAGAGGATGGAGGAAAGGAGCCTGCGAAGCGTCCAGGATACAGCCCCGGCCTCCACGGTGTCCAGGAAAAGAAGCTCGGCTCTTGGTTTTAAGACATAAAACGTACAAACTTGCTTGAAATGTCTTCTTCCCCCCAACCAAAGCTTGTCCCCCTTCCGAAAGCCCGTCTCTCCCTCCCACCCCTCCCCAGAGCCCCCCTCGTGCTTCGGAGTTGGCCTTGAGCCAGGGTCCCCAAGGCCGCGTGGGATACGGTGGACGCGGCAGGCCCTGCGTCCCCGCAGGCAGAAGCGCGGTTAATGTCTGCGCGCGCCCTGCCCGCTGACTGTCCTCCGCGACGCTGCCTCTCGGGCGCCTAGCGGTGCTGCAGCCGGTGCGCTGCGCCGCCAGGAACCAAGGCCATTTTTCTCCCACTTTGCTTTCCTTCAGATCCTTGCCCTGATCATGTATCTGTGCTCTGGACGTCACTGGCCGCCTCTCGGCGACATCACAGCGGAACACCTGGAGATCGAGAGCCTCGGAATCATTTAAAATTGTGGTCTTCAATTCACCCCTATTTGGAGAGTGAACTTAGCTCGCCTTTAAAAACTGGACTGTGGCTTCTGTCCCCTCCGTGGGGCTCGCAGCCCCTTTCCTGTTTACTGAGAGACACTCGGGGCCTTGTGTTTCATGGCGTCAGACCCGAGGCTCTCAAGTAGCTTCTCTCTCCGGGGACCGAGGAAGGAAGCTGAAGTCCGTGGTGGTGTCCACAGCCAGCGTCCGCAGCTCGGGGAACCGTGTCGCGCCGTGCGCGTGAGGAAGGAGGAAGAGCCGTGTCGGACCGAGCGCACAGAGCGCAAGCACAGGCTCCGAAGAGCAGACGCGCGGGCTCACAAAGCGAGAGGACTCCGAGAGGGCGGCGGGCGCAGCTCCTGGCCCCGCGGCCCCTCTCCTTCCGCCCCGGGCTCGGGCAGCTCCCTCTGACACCCTCAGGATTTCTAAGGGTTCGTTCATTCTGGGTAATCGCTTCGACTGGCATAGTTTTGCTTCTTGTTATAGGGAGATGAAGTCTTTTATTATTTGAAAATTTCAAAGAGTAATATTCTTTGTTTTGACGAATCGCTTGGATTAGAAGGTGAGATCTGAGAACACTGCCAGCGTTAAGGCAACAAAGGACAGCATTTAACTCCACGGCAAAGGCAAGACCTTTTTCTTTCTCTTGAAAGAGAGCAAATAATGAGAAGAAATCAGTACGAGGCTAAAAGCAGCCAGTAAGTGCTTGATGCTGAGACTTTACAGAATATATTGAAAATCCCAGGAAGTGGGTATGTCAGCCCAGTTTAAAGATGTTGATATAAAATGTACAATTCAGTATGTTTTGTTGCTGAAATGAAACTACTCTCTTTGTGAACATCCCACCCTCCCGTCCTGTCGATCTACATGTGTTTTGTATGTGCTCTTTTACAGAAATTGTGCAATTGGTTGTGGTTCGCATCCGTTTTATGGCGGCACAGAATTAAAATAGCATTTAAGGAAGCAGGTGTTTGCATGGAGATGAGCATGACTTTTGATTCCTACAGAATGTGAAATAAAGATCAGAGACTGCTGTCTTAGTTATGCTTCTTGTTGCTGACACGAAGCACCTGACCCCGAAGTTAAAGGAGGAAAGGGTTATTGAGCTCACAGTTTGTGGCGGCTTCAGTCCATAGGAGTAAAGGGACTAAAAAAAAGAAGAAAGAAACAAACAATTATGTATATGTACTTACTCCCCAAGATGGATGTAAAATGCACGTACCCCAACCATGTCCTAAGAAACAGAAAGTTACTTTCTCTTCTCTGTAAGTCCTACTGAACTCTGCCTGAACGTGACCTTTGACCCAGAGATCATTTTCTGCTTATAAATCCATTTAATTAGCAAACTTATTGAGGGTTTCTGTGTTTGATTCACCCACCGAAGACACTGAAGACATGTACGTCTCAGTTAAACACGAAAACGGCAGTCCCAACGCGTTGCTCACGAACGGCCGTGAGGTCTGCGGCATAGCATGCCAGGGCGGCACCGAGAAGACTACCAGGGTTACGACAGATTCACTCCCTGGCTCCAGGAATATGATGCTACAAGATATTAGGTCTGAGAGTTCATTTTTTAAAGATTTTTTTTGTTTTGCTTTTTGAAAAGATTCATTCTAGCATCCCTTTAACTGGCAAACTCATCTAATGCATTTAAAATGTGATTTAGTTTTCACAAAATTGATTTACAAGTAACTTTTCAGGAATCCATCTAAGGACTATAGGAAGGTATTGCTGTTATGCAAAGCACTGTACTTAAGTACCTTAAGGGATGATTCCAGCCCATTATTTCTCAGCCCATCAAGGGGATATTTGTGTTTGTTTTATGGCTTCTCCCCCATTGAATTTACATTTATGAGACAATCAAAGAGAGATGATGTGAAATGGTTTTTATGTTTATGAACAAAAGGGACCACATCAACCACAAGTAGTGCAACACCACCACAACTGAATTATGTTGGTCTGCCCCGCAGAGTGTAAATTAAAAGGCCATTTTGTCCTTATTTCACGTTGGGTGGTGAATGTATGCCCCAAGAATGCCTGCGGGGCCTTCAGTGTGTTAACATGAAGCAACTACAGGTGCTTCATAAGCAGCTAGAATTGTTCAGGTTACAGCATAACTTGAGACCAGCGAAAATATCTTAAACTTCAGGTAAGCTTCGAAAAGTTCGTTTGTAGCAGCACGGAGGGAGCGACATGAGTCTCAGCCGAAGCAGTAAAGAGTGCGCTGACGTCCTTTCACGAGGCCTGAGAGGGTATACACACTATCGCGAGTGCTGCGTGGGAATCTCTATGGGGTTATTCTTCCTACAGTGATAATGGGGCTCAAGGTCGTGTCACTGTCCTTCCAGTCGTCCAAAGCTACGCACCAGTATAGTCAGCCGATTCAGTAAATAGAATTCTGTCCCTAGACTGCCCTACGTTGCCTGCACTTTGCAAGCCACACGGATTCTCAGAAAGTCCAAATCTAACTGGTAGCACGTGAGCCAAATCCAGCCCACAGACGAGCTCTACTTGGTTTGCATGTTAGAGATTACTTTGTTACCCAAAGCTTTGCATACCTATCCAAAAGCGAGGAGATTTCACATAGATGGTTCCACGTCTAGTCCCACTTAGCAGAGGAATCCAGTGACCACAGGCTGAGGCCTGTTCACCGGGGCTAAGATGCCAAGTGCCCTTGGCTGGGACAGGAGCTCTCTCACTCCTGCCACAATCCCCACCTTACTTTACCGTCTTTCCCTTTATCCCCTGCCCAGCAAGCCTTCGGGTCTGCAGGTTCTGCCCTCTAATATTTTCCTTCTCTCGGTCTTCTGAAAATACTTTCTCTTTGAATGTTTAAAAAAGCTAAACTTCTGTCTGAGAAGTTCTGAGAACCAGAGCATTCATTTTTATTGCCAGGCTTCTAAAAACTCAAGAAGGTATCCTACACATAATTTAAGTCTTACACACACACACACACACACACACACACACACACACACACACACACACGTGTGGGGCAATCTGACAACACAGATTCTAATCATAAAATATATTTATGTGTTTTTCCTGCAACACAAAAGTTGATCTGATTGGTTTTAATAAAATCAATTTACAAAGGAATAATATTGTTAACAAAGGTCACTTTGACTTGTGTTAATATTAAAATAGATGTGCCACTACAAACATGGGTATGCACGCATTACCGTGGTATGATTAATTATTCTGGAGAGACACCCACCAAGGGCGTAGCTGGGTCAAATGGAGCCTCCAGCGTTAGTTTTTGTGGCGTTTCCACAGTGGTTGCGCCAGTCTACACTCCCAACAGTGGCGGAGAAGGGCTTCTTTTTCCCCACAACCTCACTAGAATTTGTTATTGGTTGATTTCTTGATCATTTTCATTCTTTCTGGAGTGAGGTGGGACCTCAGTGTGGATTTCATTTGCATCTCTTGAATGATCAGCGATACTGAACATTTTTTCCTATGTTTATGTGCTGTTCCGTATTTCATCTGAGAGATGTCTGTTCACTTGGGTTGGGTCTTTTTTAAAGTAATAAATGGCTAAGCTGTGGATCAGATGTATATGAATAAGTCTGGATCAGTGATAGCCCTGCCTACATTTGGGAAGGAAAGGCTATTATTTTAGAAAAACTCAATGCTATGAAATGTTGGATACAGCCAGTGATGTGAAAGTTTCATAGTTTCATACTTGTTGTAAAACACCTTCACTATTGAAATTCCTGGGCCAGAAATAGTAATAATAAGTTTTTCATTGTACGTCTGAAATATATAATCCCAAAGCTTTCTTCCGTGCCGTGGAAAGAACTACTCTATGATGTATACTTTCCAGAGATTTCTATTGCTGCCTGGCAAATACACTGTACTGGAGAACATGCTTTACATCACAGAAATGTTATTTTTATTTAATTAAAGTTATAAAGCTTTACTCTAAGATTTCTCCAGTATATTTAAAGTTTGCCTAGTAGAGAAGATTTCATTTTCACCTAACTCTCCAAGTTGTTCTATACTTAGTAAAACACAACAGAATAATTTAGTACTATGTGCAACTCTAATTTCCCTAGAAACCAACTTCTTCCCCTCCAAATATAGTATGGTAGTCTGCACCATTATTCTCCTACTTAAATAAGAGAATTAAGATTTTAAATCAATTCTACTTAAGTAAGAGAATTAAGATTCTAAATCAGATTATGAACATCTATAATCTCATTTGTCTGGGAGACTGAGGCAGGAAAATCATAAGTTAGAGCCTAGTCTGGGAAATTGAGAGACTCAGTGGGAACTTTCTCAAAAAAAAAAAAAAAAAAAACTCTAGGGCTGGAGATTTAGTTCAGTGGTTCCAGTACCTGCCTAGCAAGCGTAAGATCCCTGGTTCAATCCCTGATAACCACATATGATACCAGGCATGGTGACTCACACCCACCAGCAATCAGTACCATATACCACAATGCCTGGTGTGGTAGCTCACGCCTGTCATCCCAGCACTAGGGAGGCAGAGAAAGGAGGGTTGCTGAGTTCCAGGCTTGGCTGGGCTGCATAGTGAGCTCAGGGCCAGCCTGAATGACAAAGCAAGACCCTGCCTCAAAAAAACAAACAAAAAAACTCTAAAGGCTTGGGATGTAGTTCAGTGTGAATGATCTGGGTTCAATCCACAGCACCAAGGAAAAAAAAAAAGCAAAAGATCATTTCAAGTCATTAGCTGAGTTCAGAAAACAGATTTATGAAATGATTTCTCTAAATTGAAGATTCATAGTGTGATCTTTGTGCCTCTGGGTCTAAAAGTCTTTGTAAAGCATTTTAAAACAGATCTATCTATATAGAGCACATACTGTTGTTGATCCTGCAGACTAGATGGAAAATACATGGTCTTTGAAGACAGACTGGCTTAGCTCTATGCTTTAACCTACTCTTTAAGTCCTAGGATACTCACAGCCACAGAGGTGCAATGATTCGGTCTCATTTGTTGTGGGAAGACTCACACAGGGTACTGTCTTTATTAATTTGATGTTGTTGTTGTAACAGAGTAACCTTGTCTTAATCATACAGTTAACACCTGCCACTCACTCATTAGTGTCATGCATCTGCCTCACCTGGAGAGTTGATCGGAATGCAGATTCCTACAGCTGCTCTCCAGGGTTTCTAATGCTTAGATCTGGAAGGCAGCCTGGAACTTAGATTTCTCAGCGTTCTCAGCTAAAGTTGATATATTCAGGGCACACAGTAAGAACTATTGCTCTAATTAGTACTGAAGAATCACTGAGTATAGTGTCTGACGTGTAGATCTTCAAAAGATTTGTCATTTCCCCATTTAGTGCAAACTAATGGGCAAATATAAAATTTCTTATAGATCTTTCAAAAGAATACTAATGAAAGTTAGATAGTAATTTCATATACACTTTAAGCCCTGCTATATTCAGTGAACCATAAATTAGGCAGAACAATAGTTTATAACTGTCTGATGCAATATATTGACTTCATTCTTATTTTCAATTTCTATTTGTACAGGTATTCTGTGAGTTCCAAAATCTGGCAAGTCAGTGGAACCCATAAAAGATGGGCGTGCCTATTTAATAAATATAGTCTCTTCATATAGATGATATTTAGTTTGTTTAATATTTAATGAGTATATGAGTAACTCTGGAATTCAAACATGGGGATATTTTTCCTTTCCTTGATCCAAACAGAAAGCCTATGCATTAAAATGAGTTTGTAAAGAAGAAAACCTGGGCCAGGAGATTTAGCTCAGTGGTTCTGGTGCCTGCCTTGCAAGTGCAAGGTCCCTGGTTCAATCCACATACAACAATAACCATATACAACAATATTAGGCATGGTGACTCACACCCACCAGCAATCAATACCACATACCACAGTGCCAGGCATGGTGGCTCACGCCTGTCATCCCAGCCCTTGGGAGGCAGAGGCAGGAGGATTGCTGAGTTTGAGAGTTGCCTGGCTACACAGTGAGCTCAGGGCCAGCCTGGTCTACAAAGTGAGACCTTGTCTCTCAAAAAAAAAAAAAAAAAAAAAAAAGGAGAAGGAGACGAAGACAAAGAAGAAGAAGAAGGAGAAAACCTGCATGTCTAAAGGTAAAGTATAACTAATACATGGGAGAAATTATTCAACACAGTTCATCCTGGTAAAGATATTACTCTGTAGTGATGCCAAGGTTAGTGTTAGGTGAGGTTACCTTCAATCCCAGTGCTAGATGTGTGTGTGTGTGCGTGTGCACACGCACGCTCATGCGCATCGGACTTTCCCCTGGAGAGCTGTAGGCTCTCCCAGGCATGGCTTTCCAGAAAGTTTTTCTTATGGAGGAGTGAGCTCAGTACTGTTCCAGTAATTCTGTGCCCTATTCGTTCTTTCTCTCTCTTCTCTCGACACTCTTTGTTGAGCTAGCTACTGTGTTTCTCCAACCCGCTAGGTTTTCAATAAGTTTCCTGTTGTGCGTTGGGATAGCAGCGCTCATGGAAAATTGCCTTGCCTAGGTGATCCGAGCCAGTTCCTTCCCTCCTTTCTTTTTTCTGTAATGTCGAGACGAGTAGCAAAGTGCTTACAGGGCAAGAATGCGCTCCAGAAGACTTGAACCCACTTGCTGACATTTTACAGTTGAATC
Source organism: Thryonomys swinderianus (assembly GCA_004025085.1). Taxonomy (NCBI): domain Eukaryota; kingdom Metazoa; phylum Chordata; class Mammalia; order Rodentia; family Thryonomyidae; genus Thryonomys; species Thryonomys swinderianus. Next base: position 16,784 of record PVIC010023047.1, on the reverse strand, counting down.
CCGGCTTCAGTTTCATAACTAGAGCTCAAAGTGGAAGAGGCACGTGGAGGGTGCACTTGAAAAAGCATTTATGGCCTTTTCAAGGTGAGATTTCAAAAACATTAAGCAACATGCTCAAATTCCGTAGAAATTCCTATGGAGAACTAATATGCTATGCTTTAAAATGAACCTAGGAAATCAGAGCCCCGAATGGTTCAGCAGACGGTTGTGGAAGTAAAAAGACTGAAATCATCATTTTCATAGAAGGCTATCACTTGTCAGAAAACCTTAGGAACTCAAGTAGTTCATTTTCTAGCCTCTCAATATATCAAAAATCATCAGTTTCCTAAAATACCAGTTCTGGCCCAGGTGGTAAATCGTATGCAGTCATGCGATTGAGCGCAGGGGTGGGCATGACACAGGCGCACTGGGGTCCTGCAGGGATTCACTCCCTGAGACCCTACCGGAATCCGAGGAGAAGGCCCTAAGATCCTCCCGGAGGTACATCGTGGGGAACAGCAGATGGGAAGCTCTTCCCTGCCTGCTCCACCGGGGGGTCAGTCTCTGCTCCTCTGCGGCGGGGCGTCCGGAGACTCCGAGGCGCAAACCGCCAACTCTGCTTCAGCCAGGGCTGTCCTTTGCCTTCCCAAGTCCCACCTTAGCACAGGCTGCCGGCCCAGCGCTGCGCTCACGTGAGACCCGGCAGCAGAGACAAAACCACAAAGAGGAAATAACACAAAGAATACACACAAAGCCCCGCCCGCCGAAATCCCCTCTCTGTGGTATGACAGCTCCATTGTATGGCTCAAAAACTCACTTTAGACCTTTTCCCCAAACAAGGTCACTCCTTCCTGCATGTAGAAAAGAGGGGGTTGTCTCAGCAGCACACACACAGAGAACATGCCCCAGGATCCGTGACTTGGGGCCCCTGAGGTCCTGTGCATATCTCGAACCCCACAGGGCCTAACGCGGAGCTCAGGGTCCTGGCCCTGCCGCCACGTGCACAGAAGCCACCGTCCCCCGCTCCCTTATTCGGGACGTAGCCGGGTAAGCTCAGGCTAAGGTGACTAAGGTAGAATCCTCTTCTGAGTGTTGAGTCCTCTAAGCCTTGTTTTCTTCAGACAGTGACTGTACTACACACACACACACACACACTCACACACACTCACACACACACACACACACTCCTTCCCAACGTGCCCCTCAGATTTCTGAGTCATGAGAGATGTGGGAAGGAAAGTTCCGGCAAAGCCCTGCTCCTGAGGAAGGCGAATTCGCCACCACAGCGCACAGCACAGGCTGGGCAGCCCTCACGGCCAGGGGCCAGCGAGGACTCGACTCAGCAGGCGCGCTGGTGTCTCGGCTAATGGCTTTCATCCCTCGCTTCCCTGAACTGTTTTCTGGAGGCCACCCAACTCGGCCGAGTTTCCGGACCCGCGGAAGGGCAGCGTGCAGGCGGCCCGTTCCCGGCAAGGCTGCGGGGCTTCAGGGAGCACGTTCTGTCATGTCCGCGTTTGGGGGCGAGCTCGCTGACTGCCCGCCCCGACCGCTGGCCGCCTCCGGCCTCCCTGGGAAGCCCAAAGCCCGGTGCAGGAGCCCGGCAGCAGAGGAACGGGCGCGGGGAGACCCAGCAGTGCGCATTCCGGGGGTTGTCCAGGCGTAAACCGTGCGTCCAAGGGGACTCTAAAAGGAACCGAGGTGCATAGATCATTTTCTGAGTTGTGTTTAAGCCTCTTCCCATGATCACTTGTTCTGGCAGTATTGCAAAGACAACAAAGTTTTGAGAAATGTGTTCAAACTAAATGGCACATTCTCTAAATGAACCTTTCACGCAAAGCAACCTGAGAAAGGAAGCGAAGGGGCCACACGTTATAACTTTCTTACGTTTATGCTCTGCATACGTACAAGGCCTCGAATGGCACAAAAAGGAATGTAACCTTTGAACAAATTTTTGTTAATGACTACAAGGTGTCAAACATTCTGTTCATTACTAGAAATACAAAGACAAGCGGCGCATGGCTCTAGCCCTTAGTGGCAATTTTAATTTATCTTTAGAGTAATATGAAAAATAAAATAGGCCACGCTGACTGAGAGTGTTAGGAAATAAGGAGAAATTGACATAGTCCACTACGTTTTTTTCCTGTTTCCTTGAGTGTAGACCGGCGGAAGCGGCTGCGACAAAAGCAACTTTCTTCAAGTTGACAAGATGACCAGGAAGGAGGAAGCCCATTCCATTTCCAAATTACAGCTAACGCATTTAGAGGAAAATGAGTTTATGAAGGTGAGTCCACGCCCACGTGGAACACCCAGAATGTGACCATGCAGCTGGTGTGGTCCCTGGAAGCGCAGGACAAAACCATGATGAGGTCGCCATGTACAAGGAAGCCGCCGCCCGTCCTCTCTACGCGGGGTGTCAAACGGGCTTTCTCAGCTGCTCTAGGTTTCCGCTAAGGTCTAGAACAAGAGGCAGTACATTTCCCCGCGCTCCAGCTTCAAGAAATCCGGGCCGGCTGCTACCTAAGATTCACTGGCAGGTGCCAAAGCAGAACCAGCCCCTCGAGGTACCCCACCCCCCTCCATCGCAGTCTCCACAGAGAGAAAGCGAGGACGCAGAGGAAGGAGGCGTCTGTGGGAGCGCCACGTGGCCTCCCTCCTCACTGAAGGTGCGGACACAGGCGACCACCCTGGGACACAGGCAGGAGTGTGTCTGCCCTCTCCCCACCCCCAGCTGTCCTCGCTGCGGGGCAGGAAGGAGACGGGAGGAAGAGCCCGAAGCAAACGTGTGACTCAAGCTTCCAATCGGCTGACGTGAACCTCAAGCGCTGGGATAATATTTCCCGACTGACAAAAGTAGGCGACATTGATCCAGTCCGTTAAGATGGCGTTCAAGGGGCTGCTACCCGTCAGGAAAGGGGTGCTCCAACACTGAGCTAGGGGTCACTGCCGACGTTAAGGCTGAAGAAGAGGATGCAAGTGTGAGCCCAGCCCGCGCAGGCCGGCAAGGCCCTCTGTGAAGTGTTAACGTGCTGAGGGCCCGGAGACGCGGCTCGTTGTGAAGCCCGCGGCTCAGGCTCCCGCGCTGAGCAAAGAACTCAACGACTTCTCCGCTGAGACGGTTCCCGAGTCTTTGCTGTTTCCCGTCACCAGACTCTCTCCAGTGGACGGAGCGCGTCTCTGCGGTTCAGGGTTTCACAAGCCATTTACCTTCTTTGAAAAACATTTACGATGAACCAGCTGCTCTCCCAATCATTTCATATAGACGAGAAATGCTGAACCACTAAATGAGCAGGAATTTATTCTCAGAATAAAAAATAGCCACTGCTGCGCACACTGAGTGTTACCAGGAGCACAGGCTGTTGCTCCTGTTCTCTCCCCCTCGCAGAACTCACGACACCTTCCTGGCCCATCTAGCCCGTGGATGAGCATGTGGTGACCACCGACCTCAATGTCTTGGGCAATTTGATATCTGAAAAACTACTTCTTCAGGAATAGGGCAAAAGCGTCAAAATTGATGGTTGGCAGAAAAACAGAACAAAATCCATGACCGACCATAAGCAAAAAAAAAGAAAAACTTGCAAGGGAGTAACAAAAGACGAGATAAAAGTAATCATCTTTGGAAAAGGGGTATTTGAGGCTTCCCGGAGTTTTCTTCTGCTTTTCAATAGGATTATTAGAATCAGAAAACCGTCCTCTGGAGAACTCACACCTTGGCGGTACCGTTTTCTTTTTTCTACACTTTGTCAAAAGCTTAAAGGATTTTCACTTGGTCTCTGGTTTCTGTAGGTCGCTCCCTCTTCCCGCCAGTCTCTTTGTTCCTTCTCCTTCCCTCGGCACAACAGCAGCGTTCCTGGGCCTGTGGCATCCTCTGTCTCGCTTCCTGGTGCCACAGGAGCGGCTGGCAAGGCTGCCGGTGGAGGCAGACTGTCCCTCACTGCAGCGGGAGAAGGTCTGCCGGCTGGAAGGAGAGAAGACTGGGTTTTCCTGCTTTGTTTTGTTTTGTTTTTTTGTCTTTTTATGTGCTGTGTAGGGGTGTGTGTGTGTGTGTGTGTGTGTGTGTGCGCGCACGCGCGCTTACTGGCAATGGAACCCAAGGATTTCGCACTACGCTCTATTCAAAATGGTATGAGACACGTTCTTGCTAAATTCACCCAAGTGGGGCTGGAAATTAAGATCTTCCTGACTCTGCCTCCCTCACTGCTGGGATTACAGGTATGTGCTGCAAGGCCAGGCCAGGCTGAGGACACTGGCTTTGCGTCCCCCTGCGTGGGCTTCACGGTGGCATTTCCGAGCCTCTGAGCCTGGGCATTCTCATCTGTAGGAGGTGTTTGGCATCATTCAACCCACCTGGATTAAGACTACACTGCCAGTAGAAATTGCATTCATAAAATATGATTTAAAAAGAAAAAGAAAGCATATGTATATGGGGGGGTTGTAGGTTGGGTAGGGATATGGGTAAAAATGTGAATTAACTTGTGTCATATACTGGTACAAATTTCCCTATGTTGAGTGTGATTCTGAACTGTATATAAAATGTACCAATAAAGAATACGGCAGGAGGGTTAGCTCAGTGGTTCTGGCGCCTGCCTCGCAAGCACAAGGTCCTGAGTTTGATCCCCGGTAACCACATACAATGCTGGGCGTGGAGACTCACGCCCACCAGCCATCAATACCACACACCACAGTGCCAGACGTGGTGGCTCACGCCTGTCATCCCAGCACTCGGGAGGCAGAGGCAGGAGGATTGCTGAGGTCGAGGCTTGCCTGGGCTCCATAGTGAGCTCAGAGCCAGCATGAACTACAAAGCGAGACCCTGTTTAAAAAAAAAAAAAAAAGAATTCAATTAAAAAAAAAAGAAAATGCTAATGTCTTCACTCCCCATCTTCACCTCTCTTCCCACTCTTCAAACTTTTTCCAATTTTTTCTGCAGCTTGTCTATGAGATAGGTCTTTCCCAGCCTTTCAAGTTAGTCATCTCTTGTCTTTATATGCCCAGGGTGACCAGAGACAGACAGGCCACAGCCCAAAGCACAGCAACCTCCAAGCTCAGCTGAGCAGGCCCAGCTGCTGCCGGTCTCCAGCTCTACCCGCTCAGCTTCCATGGTGACCCAGAGCGCCGGGAGGGAGCGTTCCACCCCAGGTGGTTCAGTGTGATTTTGATCACACTGACCCGTTTAGTATTGTTTTTGTTTTGTTTCATTCTGGAAAATTTCTGGTCTCGTACTTCTGTCTTGTTGGTTATTGGGTGAAAGCTCATTTAAAAGAGACACAGATTAATTCAACGTAAGAAAAATAATTGCCTTCCCATCTACATTTCTAACGCAAACTATCAAATCAAAGAGAAACAGTAAATCTTGGCAGCTCACCAGGTTTTGTGGGTTCAAATTTCAGCTCTTCTAGTGACTGTGCAAGTTACTAAATTCTTTATGCACCTCAGTTTGCTCATCTTAATAATAGCGGTGGTCATAGCATTCATCTTATGCACTCATAGCATAAGATGGGAGTCAGCGAATACAAGTGAAATACTGACAATATTGTTCAGAACATGGCGCATACTCAGACATTATCACTCTTGTCATTATTGTTATTATTATTTTCAGCAGTAAGTTAAGGAGTACTTATTAAGTGTTATGCACACCCTTAGAGACTACTGAAGATCAGGACTAGATCAGCACCTCCTCTTCACTTTCAGGGAATCTTATTACTGGGCTATAAGGGAACCAAAGTGTATTCGTTAGCTACAAAGCACTTCCCACAGGCAATGGTACCTTTATTATCCTGATTTTTTTACATATGTGCAGTAGGAGACTCAACGTTAAGTCCTTTCCCCCCGGAATCCTAACTCATGCCACCTAGCCGACACCATTACCGTGACTTTTGGTTTCAGAAACCCATGCTGTGTTACTTTCAGTATATCAAGGTTCACAAAATGTAAAAGAAAATGTCTCACTTTTTATAAAGCTTTGGATCAATATCAAAATCAAACAAGTAAGTCTTGAAATGATTCATGTCTTTGGGAATAAATGTATTCATTAATGACAGAATACCAGGTATAAAATAAACAAGATGATGAGCTGTTCCTTTTGGTATCTCTAAAAATATTTCCACCATCTCATAACCCCAAGGCGTACAAAACAGGTGCCCAACACAGAATCACGAATGAATGAGTGACTGTGTTCGTATAAGCTACAGGAAAAGTCATTGTCAGTTCTTGACAGTTATTAAAATGAAAAACATGATGAACTTTAAAACATTTTAGAATAACGGTAACTAATCTTAAACTCTTCTTCATTCTTTAGCCATGAAGGATGCAGTGTGGCACAGCTGGCAGGGCACTGGCTGGGTTCTAAAGATCCTGGGCTTTGTGTGCCCAACTGGGCCACTTTGTAATGTGGAATACAGGCATTTCTTCTTCAGGTCTTTCATAAAGTGAGGCGCTGACTAGGCTGAGTCAGCTCTGCCTGTCCCACATTTCAAAATCTCCTGACTTATATATATGGATAAACTGAATATTATTATGAGATATTCCAATACAGTGGGAAGCACCTGTGTTCCTTCATGGGCTCCTTCCTTTTACAGACTGCTTTCCCTGCTTGAGGTCCTTGCCCACCACAAGCTGCTCCCAAAGTAAGTTTTGGGTTTATATTGGTGATCAGCATGATACACTATCCCAAAACACAGTGGTTTGAAATAAGCACTGATAGTCTCACGGCTTCCCCGGGTTTAAAGTCTGAGCAGTCTATCTGGAAGGCTCTGGCCCTGGTCCTTTGCGAGGCCCGCAGCCAAGCTGTCACCCCAGGCTCCAGTCCTAACACCGTTTAACTGCACCTGAAAAACCCACTTTCGAACTCACGCGGCTGTTGGCACACCCCGGTTTCTTGCTACACGGAGCTTTCTGTAGGTTGCCTCAGTGACCTCACGAAAGGGCAGCTGCTGGTCTGAGAGATGGGCAGACAGTGCCCGAGGGAGAAGCCACGGCCCTTTGGTAAATCATCTTAAAACTAACGCACTGTCACTTCTGCCATATTTCTGTTTGTTAGAATCAAGTCCACAACCCAGCAGGCGTCCGAGAAGAGGGATCATCCAAGGGAACACGAAGAGTCAGGGACCATCAGGGGTCATTCTAGAGACTTCCAAGCACAGCTCTGACTCAGACACTTGGGTGAACTCTACACACTATGGTTAATTGGGGAGTATTCATTTAATTGTGGGATAACAATCTGTCCGTTTTATGAGACATTCCAGCCATAGTTGATGTGGGGTAGAACGTTAAGTGGTGAAGTAATAAATAAGACGGAATGGAAGAGAGGAACATGGCTCTTAAAAGGGAAACCTTCCTCATGCTTACTGAGTCCTGCCATATGTTAATCATTATGGTGGGCAGGAAGAGTCGAGCGCGGGACAGATTCCTGGATGGCCCCGCACAGCCCAGCTCCTCCCCTTTTATCACTTGTAGTCTTCAGAATAACCACAGAATGTGTTAGGAGTCCAGTGCGCTGAGATAAGGGGGAACTCCCCGGAGAAACCTGGGCTCTGCTTCCACCCCTCCTCAAACAGGATATCCGGCCACACTTTCAATAGCGCTCCGAGTGTGCAGAAGGGCGTAACATCCCTTCAGATGGTGCGATACGGGAACAGCAGGATGAGCCTTATCTGGCCTGGGTAGTTTCATCAGCTTTACAAGACTATCTTGCCATAAATCCTGCTTCTGTCATTCGCTGTGGCTTCCATGTGAGTAGTAAGATCGCTTTGCCTTTCTTAGCATCTGCGTGTTTATCTCACTGGGCTCACACCGCTAGGAAACTAGCCAGTAGGTAATGGCGCAAAGTAGTGACAGAGTTAGATGAAATTCAGGTGCCTTCCCTGAAACCTTTGTCACTCTACAAAGAGAACTCACTGATAAACATTCCCACCCTATTTGAAGCCCAGAGGCAAAATACCACAGTGGATACAGCACTGGCACATCATTTGAACTCAGTATTAGTATTTCTGTCTGAAAAAAAAGGTGATCTCTTTCAACGTATATCACTTGAAAGAAGATTAAGAGTTATTTGAGAAAACCTTTAAATTTATAGTACCGTCCAAATAGAAGTTAGTATAATTACGCAGTTTTTCTTCAACGCAATGAACCAACCAATTACTTGCCTTCCCCTATTCTTCAACAAATACATGCAAGTGCGTTATGGATCAGATATTTAGAGAGAACATGTTATGGGGAAGTCTGGACCTACCAGGAGTACCCTCCTCACCAAAACCGTGTAGGTATTGACACGGGAGGGCGCGGCGGCGGCGGCTGGAGAAGCAGGCGGGACCCTGTGCAGGGGACGCCCGAGGTCCCCACGCAAGCGCGCACTCGCCTGCAGGGGCCGCTGTGCTGACTCCTCACGGGAGCCACCCGGGTCCCCCGACACGCGGTGTACTTTTAGTTCTGCTCTTTCCCTCTTTGGTTCAGCCAGGTTGAGTCTGCAGAGCCAGTGCTTCCTTTACCCCTTCACCCCTCATTTCTCAATAAACTTTTGGCACCATCTTTTGGTTTTTGCCTTATCTCGTCCAAGTCTTTGTTCAAGAGAAGAAGGACCTGGAATACTCTTATCCCTCGGGCTGTTTTTAAAGGAACTTCCCCGTGACACGTGCCACACGACAGTGTTCAAGCGTGAGTGCCTGAAGACAGCGGAGCCTTCTCGCCCTGTCGTCCGCCACGGAAAGGCTGAAGCACTGCTCCAGGCCGCCCACCCGGGCTCTGGGTTAACGGGGCGTCGCCGGGGCCGGCAGCAGGAAGGGGGGCATAGAAACCCGAACCTAGCTCTTCCGTGGCCCGGACAGGAGCGCAGCATTCTCTCTTTGACCTCAGAAGAGCGAAGAAGCACACTGGCCTCGTGTGCTCCGGAAGGAGCGGGCTCCGGGCGGGAGCAGGCAGGCCCTCCACGCTGCCTTCCCAGAGCGCAAACAGCTGCTATTCCCGAGCTACAGGAGACGATTCACCCGTGGCAGAGTTCTAATGTGCAGGCATGCGCTCTTACTTATGAATTACTTCAGTATCCTGCGCAACGAGTGATTACACCAAGTTCTTTCTTGTGCTTTTCTTTTTTTTTAAACACAAGGTTATTAAGAAATCATATCATCAACCCTTCCTGCAGTGTGGCTCAAACTGGTTCTCACGGAGAGAAGTCTGAAGGGGGGCTGGGTGGCACGTGTGTGTGTGTGTGTGTGTGTGTGTGTGTGTGCATCTGTGAGCATGTTCCTGAGACGCTGGGAAATGGAAAGATGTCATTGGCTTAAGGTCAAGATTAGTCAATGCTTATAAATTTCTCTCGCAAGGTTAATGACTTAGCCCTTCTAATTCAGCTATGCTGAAACTTGTTATAAATTTGTTAGTTCAGTGGCATCTGTTTTAGATCGGCTCTCAAATCACAGGCTGCTCTCGTTCCCTCTCCAAACTTCCTCTCTCCTGGATTCCTCTCACCGTGATAATCCGCATGAACACTGAACTGAGGCGTCATCAGCTCTGGCTTCTGCTCCCAGACCTTCCATTAGCTGTGTTACTCTGGAAGGGTTATTGCACCTCTCCGGGCCTCCTTTCTGAAGTGAGGGAGCAGGCCGAGAGATTTCCTTCTAGCTCTGACTGCTGATGGTTCTAAGTCGTGCTGTGAAGCCAGACAGAGCTGTGTTTCTTCCTGTTTCCTGAGTTTATCAGCAACCGGAGGAGCTATCTCGGCAACAGCTTGGCCTCCTAACATACAGCAGACTCTTTCTGAAGATCAGTTACATTTCATCACCTCCCAATGTATTGTTTCCTCCATTCCATCCTTGCTTGCTTTGGGGTGCAGAACCTCAAGTACAAGGCACAGTTTTTATGCATCCTACTTTTAATACTTTTTATCTTTATTTAAAACAAAAAAGAGTAAACACACACAAGCACAAGCTGAAACCTATTTCTCTGGTTACACTAACCAGGATTTTTAAGGTGTTTGTCGCGGTGCTAACATTGCTGACTTTTAACCACAGGTTTAAAAGTACATGTTATGGCTTTTAATTGCTTATTCCTCTTAACATTTTACAGCCTCAAACCCAATAGTCATTGTATTAAAAGCGATCTGGAGCACCAGTATAAGAGAACAAGACCATATTCACTTACACGGCTTGAGTATGAGGCCACTGAAGAAACTCAGTAGAAGAATTTGTCAGATGCCTAGCTCTATCTTCAAGTACAAGCTGAAGATGTGCTTTACAATGGCTTCAACGCCTTAAAAATAATGACTGCAGATTCATTTTCTTTTCTTGGATTTTCTCTGCTCTGATGCGTAGTTTGGGAAGCGGAAACATTTTAGATTCCTGCACATTTGGGTCCTAGCCCTCGTGTCTGAGTGACCTTGAACAAGATATGTGAACTCGCCGAGCCTCAGGCTTTTCCCCCACGGAAGGGAAACCTGTCTAACAAATTGTTGTGAATAGCAAACGAAACGACAGCAGAAAAGCTTTGAATTTAGAAACTACATGTGACAAATGACCAAAAGCTTCACTCACACAAAACCCCTGGAACTGTGTACAGGTTGATCTGTTTTACCAAGTTTGCATCAAAATATAGCATCAGGAAGAGGAAGAACGCAGAGTAAAGAAGGGATATCACGGCTTAGGCAAATCTGGTGAGTAAAGAGACAATATATTTTAATTTTCTCAGAAATTAACCAGAACCTTTCAGCCTCTCGGCGATGCCTGAGTTAACAATCTTCGGCGACTCTGCTTCAGCTCCGATTGTGCTGTCTTCACAGAGGACGGAACCAAGAGGGTGTGTCTGGAACTAGGCACGGGACACCTCTCCTCCTATACATCCTGACCTTAGGGGGACAGCATGAGAAAATACTGCACGCATAGTTCTTTTATCCATTTTATAAACAACCTTACCAATCTAGTCCCATAACTCAAGCATTTCCTCATCATTGAAATAAGTCCAAGATGGGCTCTCTGGTCACCTATTATGTATGAAGTAAGCAATAAATCTTCTGTACTTTTAGTATTTTTAAAAAAGAGATTTGTGTTGGGCCGGAGGGTTAGCTCAGTGGTTCCGGCGCCTGCCTCGCAAGCGCAAGGACCTGAGTTCGATCCCCGGTAACCACATATAATGCTGGGCGTGGAGACACGCCCACCAACAATCAACAGTGCGTACCACAATGCCGGACGTGGTGGCTCACGCCTGTCATCCCAGCACTCGGGAGGCAGAGACAGGAGGATTGCTGAGTTCGCGGTGGCTTGCCTGGGCACCATAGTGAGCTCAGGGCCAGCCTGAACTACAACGCGAGACCCTGTCTCAAAAAGCAAAAACAACAACAACAACAACAACAACAAACATAAAAAAGAGATTTGTGAAAATACCATACAAAGAAAAATGTCACTATAGTAGACTTCTATGTGTACCTCAGTTTAGCGTTATAAAGTAGTTTTACGTCTCCACTGGTCAGGGTCATAGCTGAGTTCTAGCCAGGGCCCGGTTCACCCGCAGCCCTCAGGCTGAACACACAGTGCATGCCTTGGCCGGGTGGAGGGGAGAGGAATTGTCTTGGGTGAATGCACCCAAGTAATGACACTTTATTTTTTATCTATTTATTTATTTATTTATTTATTTTGAGATAGGGTTTTGCTTTGTAGTTCGGGCTGGCTCTGAGCTCATTATGTAGCCTAGGCAAGCTTCAAACTCAGCAATCCTCCTGTCTCTGCCTCCCGAGTGCTGGGATGACAGGCGTGAGCCACCACGCCCGGCACTGTGGTATGTGGTATTTATTGCTGGTGGGCGTGAGTCACCACACCCAGCATTCTATGTGGTTACCGGGACCAAACTCAGGACCTTGCACTTGCGAGGCAGGCGCCAGAACCACTGAGCTAAATCTCTGGCCCACCCCTACCAATTTTTTTTTTTTTTTTTTGAGACAGGGTCTCGCTTTGTAGTTCAGGCTGGCCCCAAGCTCACTAGGGTGCCCAGGCAAGCTGCCGCAAACTCAGCAATCCTCCTGTCTCTGCCTCCCGAGTGCTGGGATTACAGGCGTGAGCCACCATGCCCGGCATTGTGGTACGCAGTGTTGATTGTTGGTGGGCGTGAGTCTCCACGCCCAGCATTGTATGTGGTATCCGGGGATCGAACTCAGGACCTTGCGCTTGTGAGGCAGGTGGAGGCAGCCACTGGAACCACTGAGCTAACCCTCTGGCCCTATTTTTATATTTTTAATGCTGTTATTGTTACATAGCCCAAAGGTTGGACACACCTTCCTCCATGATTTCTGAGGAAAAGAAGCATCCTACTTCTCCCAAGTTTCAGGTTTCTTTATACTTAGCTCAAGTTAGATATTATTTCCGAGTTTCTCTGTTGTCGTGTCCCCTACAGCTATTCCCTTTCTTGCTTGCTTTTCTTCCCCTTTTGTCCTCTTCCCAAGTTCAGTGAAGTTTTCTCAAGTCCAATCAAAGAAACACTGCATCTTACAGCTAAAGAGCCTTCATATATTTTCCAATCTTCCCTTTTGCAAATAAAGCAAGGCTCTAAGAACTGGCATGAACTGCATTTTGCTTCTTTGAAATACTTCTCATGTGTGAAATTCAGGTGTTAGTTTTAATGGGCAGTAAAGAAGAGAGCCAGGGAAGGTTAGACACATGGCTATGTGTTCTTTTCCGAGTTAAAAATCTGTGATCACCATACAATGTAGTCATTTAATCCACCTCACAGGAAGGGGTGGGATCCGACAGGCTTATTTCCTCTCTTCCCGGTGCCACCTTGCAGTTGTGGTCTTGTGGTAACACGTCTGGTACAATTAGAAACCGAAATTAGAAGCCCAGCGACCACAAGAGGAAAAACTGGGGAAAGAAATCACAGCCTGAGACAGTGCCGGGTCACGCTCGGGCACAGACGTCTCCGCCGGCCTGGCGCACTGCACCCACACACGCGCACGTGCACTCAGACCTCCACCCTGCCCAGCTGAGGGCTTGCAGAAAACTGAAAGGTGAGGGGAAAGTAGGTGGCGAGGTGCTTGCCCAAGGCCGTAAATCAGCTCCTTGTGGGGTGTCTGCAGGGTTTCTGCCCCACGATTCTGCGTCCGGGAAATGCCAAGTGTTTTCCATCAGAAACTCTGACTCTGACTATGGATTTTATTGTTATTTTTTTAAAAAAATTATTGTCAAACACATGAATTTTATAACATCTGTTTTCATTCTGAATTCCTTTTTTCCAAAGACATTTCATCAGTAAGAATTATAGTTGAAGACCCAGGAATTTGAAAACTTCACAGACTCATACACTGGATTCAAACAAGTTTTCGAGGCTGGGGATTTGGGGGTGAAGGAGAGAAGGTCACAAGCCAGGTATGGGCCGGCCTCGGAGAACATCGGAGGAGAGAAGACAGGCCTAGCTGTTCTGCAACTATCCAACTGCGTAACGGCAGAAAGACAAATCCCAAGACTCACCCACCAACCAACAGTTTAAAACTATTTCCTTATGACTTCCAGGTCGACTAAGGCACCTACCGTCGTGTCCATGCCCTGGAGAACCACAAAAATCTGAAGAAACACTCAGAACCCTGAAATCCAGAACTCCAGTCCCTTCCCCACCAATGACACTCAGCTGGGTCAATAATACTTGCTTTCTCAAAAAATATAGGGATGTAATATTGCTCCTTTATTAAAACAGTCTTTTAACTGGTCTGTTGATGTGAATTTTTTAAAAGAAACATCACATTGGTGAGTTATGTTGTAATTAGTGAAATTTCAGGAAGGAAAGCATTCGAGACTCATATTTTATGGCCACGTCACACGAAATATTGCGGTTAGTGTCTGATTTATCAACAATCGGTGAGAGGGATGATATTCTCTTCTGTGTTTTTAAGAGAGCAGGAGGAAAACCTGAGCGGTAATTATGCGGGCAGTGACTGATTTATATTGCTTCCCACTGGAGTCCAATAATCCTGAGCATAAAGGAGGAAAGAGGTAATCATAACAGCGCCACGTCCTGCAAGACACGGAGCCCTTCCTCACACAGGCTTCTCAGGGTGCAGTCTGTGTGGCATTTGACACCGAGCCTGGTGTTTGAAGTCCGCTGAAACCACAGCGCTCACGTAATTACCAAAGCTGCGTCCTGAGCTTCTCAACCCACCAAATGATGGCGCAGAGCGCAGGGGGGACACACCCAGGGGCGAGGAGTGTGATACGCTCACTTTTTTCGCTCCAGCTGATAAGAACATCACAACCCGCGCCCCTCATTTGGATCCAGACACCATGAAAGTGGTGCGTTCGAAGGCTGCCAGGGAAGCGCAGGGCAGGCCGGGGTGGTCTCGGGAGCGCCCCGCGGGCAGGGAGACCCCAGCTCACGCTGCCCCAGGCTCCAGACCGCTCACCAGAGTCAGGCCCGGGTCAAGAGAGCGTCACCGGTGTCGCTGCGCGGAGAGGAGGGAACGGGTGTGCTAAGAATAATATGGTTTGCGGGATTCTGTGAAGTTTACGAGTCGTCAGGGAAGAGAACATAAAACTCGCTCTACACGTGTAATTAAAATACAGAGGACCGAAACTCATGTGTCAGTAACAGGGGAGCAGAGCGGAGCCGGGAGCGTCCTGGCTGCAGTGCGGGGCAGCTGGCCGTGGAGCTTCCAAACTCCTGCTGCCGCGCACAGCCCGGAGCGCTCCGGACGGCCTTCCCGGCGCGGCAGGTTTACTCTCATCGCCCTTCCGTTTAAAAAAGTCTCCCTAAAAATAGCAGCCGGGTTTGGTTTTGTGTCTTGTTCTGTGGGAGAAGCATACAGTCTTCTAAACGCACCAGTGTCTCACGGGAACCGACGCGAAGCTGAGCCCTGACCGGAGCTCTGTCCTCCGGCGGCTGCGGGGCCCAGGAGGCTCACAGGCCCGGACCCCGGCGTCTCGGCGACGGCCTCCCGCTCCCCCGCGCCATCGGGCTCCGAAGCCTCTTCTGCGCGGGCACTTAGGAAGCGGAAGCCGCGGACAGAGCGGGGAGAGCAGCCCCTTCTGCAGCGACTGCTGGGCGCAGTGGGAAACGGCGCGGAACCGTGGGGCGCTGCTGCCGGGCTCCCCGCCGCGCCCGCCGGCCGGGAAAGCCGCGGGAAGGGGAGCAGGCAGCGGCCGCACGCCGGCCCAGGCTCGGAGGCGCAGCGCGGACGGCTGTGCGCGGCAGCTGGGGCGGCGCTGCCTCTGCCTCCTCCCGGCTCTGCCCTCGGAAGCGCCCCGGCTTCTGCCCTGCCCGCGGGCAGCAAGGCCGCCGGCACAGGCCGCGCGTCCCCGGGGGCGTCGGCAACAGCAGCGTCTCCGCTGGGGAAGCTGACGTGGTTCAGAAAAAAGAACTAACCATTGCTGGGTTGGGACTTAAAGAAAAACCTTTAAAATAACACTTTCAGGGGTGGCTGTTTTCTCCACATGTTGGGGCTGCAGAACTCACAGCACAGGGCTTGGGAGGCCGAGACTCCAGCCCCGCCAGCCCGGACCCCTGTGCCCTCCCGGCGGCGCGGCCTCTGCACTCCTGGCTCGTACGTGCTGGGCTGGCGCGTCACCCCCTGAAGCTTTTCCGCGCTTTATTAGCCCACGTTTGCGGACACAGGCGTCACCAAGAGCCGGTGGCGTAGGGAACACACCTGCATTCTTCCCGCCCGCACGGCGCCCCTTGCCCACGGGGCCCTGGACCTCGGCACCTCCCAGGCACTCAGCGGGGCCGCCGCAGGCCGGCCACTGTCTGTCTCTCGGCCCCTCGGGGCTCCTCCACGCGCCCGCCCGGGTGGCCAGCGGCCTGCCTCCTGCTTCTCTTACTCTGCGTCCCGGCTTCTCCGAGGCTGACGGGCCCCTCCAGTCTGATGGCTCGGGAAGCTTTTCCTTTCACTCCCTCGTTCCCCCGCCAGAAAGTTTTGTATCCCCCTCTTTGGCCTTCTGGGGGCGGAGACGAGGGCGAGGCGGCATCCCCGGGAGCCAGGTGTTCTGGCTTCTCCGCCTCGCCAGTCTGTCCCCAAGAGCCGCAGAGGGTCGCTCTCAGGCAGGAAGTGGCTCCGAGCAATCCTGACTGCACTTGCCATAAAACGCCGGCTGCCCGTGTTTGTTGAACTCTGAGACTTGAATAATATTGTGCACTTTATCTTTATGGCCTCTTTTATGCTAACAGGCCTAGGGGTAGCCAAAAAGGGCAATGTACTGTAGTCTGCTAAAAGCTTTGCCGTTTGATTGCTTCATAATTTCACCATTCATCTAATTTGGAGTGCACATTTGAGCAGCAAACCTGTCTGTCACCCTTAACAAGCTCTTTGGTACAGACCGGAACAATCTCCCATAATGTAAACAATCGTCTCTTTGGCAGAGAAAGAAAGCACACAACACTTCTTAACACTCCCAGATGTAATTACTTTGGACTTTCCCACCCACCCGCGGGATTGGATTTCTCAATTCCCAGGGCTCTTCATCCAGGAGTATCTTTATAAGTGTTTCCCCCATTCTTTCTTCACAGCTACTTCTCGCACGATTTCTTCGCACCGTCAATGCACAGGCCTCCAGGCCGGGAAACGCAAAGCCGGGGAAGGCTCGGGTCCTGCTTCCCGGAGTGGCGGCCAAGACAGGGGTGGCTTTCACTCCGGGTCTTCTTCTCAGCAACTTAACCATCCTCTTTCACCCAAACGTTCTTATTTGCAAAATGAGGTTCGTACTATCTGCTCCAAAGTCATGGGAACTAAAAAGAACAGCACACATGTATATACGTAACTGAAAATATATACAAAGCGAATTAAGCACATTTAATTTTACCTCCTCTCCACTCACCCGTCCAATCACTCTTCCTGGGAACCCCCTTCG